>JACXIX010001433.1:0-25980 GCA_014737535.1 Bombus cullumanus | reverse complement strand
AGATTTGTGATAGCGAAATTAGGCTCGAGGTGACAACTGGTCGCCGAACGTAGCCACGGTCACGGGATGGACGTTTTGCTTGACGGAGGTGTGCAGTGGTTGTATGGTTCTCCCTGGAAATGTGGTTGTGGCGGCATACGGCCTCAAGAACGGGCCTAGCCACAGGGGATTGTACTTTGGAGGTGTCAATATAATGGGACACACGTTGTATTAATAATCAAACTCCAGGCAGAAATTGCTTAGCAACGACGATTGGAACTTTCTCGATGCTTCCAACAAGTATGTAACAAACAAATGCAATCGTACAGCGAGGAAAGTTTCCATCAGGCCATTATTCGTGTGATCGCATTAGAGAGTGACACATCGAGCAGTTTATACCGAGCGTCTCAGTAAACGTCTTTTGTGCCTGTATTATTCTACGCATAGTAAAGAGTTATCCCGTTGACCGTGGATTCGTTTGAACTCAGATCCTTGTTATTAGAGTTTGTTAAGTTCGTTATTTGAAAACCTTTTTACCGTAAAACATACTGTTCGTTAATTTTGTTGTTCGCGCATCTTTTTGTTTGAAAAACGTGTTACACTATTCGTTAGTCGTGAAAATCGTTAAATTAATTAATTGTAAAACAAGATTTCCGTTAATCTAACTTTTCTGTAAACTTTATTCTTATAAACTTTGTTTAACTTTTGTGTGAACGTGTGACATAATCTTGTTCAATAAATAATGGCTAATTCTGACGGAGAAGCGTCTCGTGCTCAAAATTCTTATGATAACCCGACATATATATATGTCGGATTGGTGTAGGAGTGGAGGTTGCGGGCATCAAATAAGTCTTCACGAGAATTAGCCATTGTCACAATATAACACTGGTGTAGTTTATTACAAAAATGAGACTGATACAGTTCTGACGATTAAGCACAGCGCTTCGGCACTCGCGACTCTAGTGACAATGGTCTCAGCGTCGGTGGCGAATACGCGGTCAACGGGGTGCTCGATGAACGTTCTCGCAAGATCTAAGTCAAACTCTTCTGTTAGCGAAACGCGAAAATGATCAATGATCGTTACTCTTACTCTTTACTGAACGTTACTCTTTAATCGATGAGATCGCAAAAAAGAATGAGTCTTCTGTCCCGATCATGCCGCAGAGGAAAGCTATATGGGGCGTGTCCGAGGACACGAGATCCTCGGATTCGTCGATGAAAGCCCTCGTTCGGAAGGTGAGGGAGATTGACGCTACTGCTAATTGGTCAATCTCCATATCGGCGATTTGAAAAGATGCCAGCCGCCCTCGAGGGGAAGTTGCCGGCGGAAGTCGCTGTTCAAAGAAGTAGTCTTCCCGTAGATGGGACGAAGACTGTTTGTCCGCTTGAAGGACTTCGGTTAACCAAAATATTTAAGATTTGTAGCGGGCCCTCAGATCAGCCGAACACGCACCGCCGAGACGCATCGGCATCTGGTGTAATCGTCTTAATCAAAGAATAGGGTCGGCACGTGGCGGGCCACAAGACAGAGACCGTTGGAGTGTTTACTGTCAAGTGCCGCCACAACTGTGTTACTATTATTCTTGTTACTATTATTCCATATCTCTATTAGATAAACGTTCACCCCTTGACCGCGGCTACGCCCGGCAACCTGCTGTCGCCTCGAGCCCAAGCTCATTATCACATTTTCAAACAATTACAATGGACGACTACAATTGTTTAGTTACGGCTATAGTAAAATCTAAATTACAATGTAGCTGGATTTTCCCCCAAACTTCCAAGGCTTCGGTGTTCTTTCATCTCCGACATATATATTAAAATATAAGATGTTTATTTCTAAAGTAATAAAAACTGATTCTTCTGAAGATAAAATACATAATGGTGGCCGTTTAGTTATAATTTTCACATATGCATCTTTTCTTTCCTATCCCTTAATGACGTTCCGTAATAAAGAAAAAGCCCGAATGATCACCTTTTGACATCATTCAACTGATACTGAATTACCAAGTTAAAAAAATATCATTTTTTCACATTGCTTATTATTTCATTATGATACGACTTTAGTAGGATTATTTAGATTCGTACGATAAAATTCGTGAGGTCTGAGAACCAGAACTACCAGCATTCGCGAGCAACGGTCATAAAAGTTTGCCGAAATGCTACAGACCTCGTTCGCACATAATACTCTTGAACACATGTCCAGCCTTTGGGGACCGACGTTACCAATAACAAACACAATAACCTGTATGGACGTTACACTACGTTCCAGGTGATCGAGAACAATAGAGATCTATATAAATAGAATCGATGAAGATTGAATCCACAATAAAACTAAATATAAAGCTCGGGTGTTTCTCGATCGGGCATTCCATTATCGCGTGTTCGCTACCGCAGTAACAGTTGGTCTGCGTTTGCTCGTTCGAAGACTGACAAATTTTGAACAAGTGCTAGACTGGTGAAATTAGTCGTGATGCTCTTACAATTTATCAATTCATCAATTACAATTTATCATTTTGCAATCCGTAGGAAAGAAATAACATACTCGATATTGTAGTTTGTAACTGTAGATAAATAAAACATATATATTTTCTATATATCTTCTATATTGCACACTTCATTGAACATATAGAAAATTGCTAGTGGAACATAGATTATGAGAATACATTTAATTCATAAATACATTGAGAAAATTATAGAGAAAAGTATAAATAGAATGTACGCCGGAGGTAACAAAATTACATAAAACATTATTCAATATGTATCGTAGAATGAATATACAGGGTGGTTGGCAACTGGTGTTACAAACGGAAAGGGGGTGATTCCACGCGAAAAAAAGTCGAAAATATAAAATAAATTTTTTTTTTCTTTATCCGTTATAACGAGACGTGATAAAGTGCAACGCGTAGCGAGCGAAAATTCAAAGTCGATTTCCTCGAAAACAAAGCCTCAAACGAAAAATTTTTATTCTGCATTTTCGACTTCTTTTTTCGCGTAGAATCGCCCCCTTTCCGCTGTATCACCAGTTATCAACCACCCTGTATTATTTGTTATTTATAATTTTCATGTTTTATTTCCCTTGTAAGATATTTATTATATTTCGATTAAGTATTTAGTTTTCGAATATTTTTCTGCTAAATTATATTGTTTTCCCAGAACTTCATAATTGAATTTAATCTTACTGCTTGATATGATTGACTTCCTTTTGTGAAAACATTCTTGACTAAATATATCCGAACACTTTCCGTAATACACAGATCTGATAAATGTGCGAAACAATTCAGGGTTTGAATATTTTCAGAAAGATAATATTTTCAGTAAATTTAACTGTATCGAACATTATCACATTGATAGAATCTCTCCGTTCAATGCAACTAACATGCTTTTCTTATCTTTCATATATTTAAACTGATATATTTATGACTATTTATAGCACTATATCATTACTAATTATATTCACTGCTTAAATTAACATTTTTTTCTGAAAATTGCGTTTTGTTTCATCCTTCTCTTGCTTGCCACGTTTTCAAATATAGATTTCGTTTAGATTAAACAACGTTTAATCAAACAATGGAGAGGTCATGACCCAGGTTCATATAGGTTACCGCTCCGAATTTATATCACAGGAAGTTCCTCCTTTCTGAAGTTAAGATCACGATAAGTATCTGTTATTCTGTCTGCTCTAATGGAAATAAGAGATCGATAAAATAGTATGCAACGAAATACAATATGGTCAAATACATTAGAATCTGTTACAATATTCTCCAAGGACGGTATAGCTAATCGTCACCCAACACAGATGTCTGTGATATTTGTATTCTATCTGTTTCCTCTTCTTTTTCCATCTACTTAGAGCCTCATTTTTCGCACTGATTCCCATCGAGCAATCTTATCCGAACATGTCGTCACTTTTGCGGAAACTTGTACACGACTTCAATACGTATTCGCCACTCGGTTATTAAAGAGGTTGAAGAAATTCCGGTACATTTTCCTTTAAGCATCGTCATCTCTAGAATATTCCTGTTAAATCGTGCAGATATTTTATAACGGTAATAAATACATCGAGTTCAGCAAACGTTCATATAGATCAAATTTTGGGCATCTAAATTTACTAGCATAATGCAATGCAACATTTGCTTAAGTAGTTTCACAAACTGAATTGAGTTTAAGAAATTGGTAGAACACTTCATAAAAAGCTTCTCGATATCCAGCATAATATGCTCCATATATTATAAGGAAGTTTTTATGAGGCGATTGTTCCAATAGACTCAGATGTTAGAAAGAATATTTTACAGGATCCTTAAATCCAAGCTGAAATTGCGCTTATAAGCAAAGTTGTAGTTTTTATATAAGGATTTCATCCTTGAATGAAAACGCTAAATATGTTTTCACTTAAATGATCTTTTTATTTGCGTTGACTGTGCCAATTTTTGTTTGATTGTGTGTCTTCAAGATTTTCTTTGCATGTTGTCTACTGACAGTCTTGAATGCAATAACTTCATATTTGCAGATCTCGAAGGATTTGTGAATGAAATTATCGCCAGCAGCCTGAGAAGAAAAAGCATTAGATACTTCTATTAGCCCATTATCAACTCTTAAAAACTATTTACTTTTTATTTTATTATTTATATTATTTCTGAAATAATACTCACATTTACTATAAAATTTGAATGAGCTCGACACCTGCGTTTTGATGAAAAACATAGCTGTTGACAAAGCATCCACGGCTGCGCTTGGGACGTACCGCTGCAGTGTATCGTATTGATTGTATTGTCACCTATAATGTTATTATAATTAGCTTTCAACAGTACGAAAATTGTATGGAAAATATTGTATGGAAAAATTACGGAGTGTGTTGTTTGTAACCAAAGCGGTGAAATTTTGTGCTCGTGTTCAGCAACTGGAGATCAAATTATGCGAATTGCATTTTTCTATGCAACAAAATGCAAATACGCCTACTGTAAATGTGTCATGAACAACCCACTTCTCGATAAATGTGCGGACGTAGGGTATTTAAGATATCCAATATTCGAATGTTTTTGAGATGTTCATCAACTTTCTTCCAGAAGCTTTTGCATCTTACAAACTTTTCCATTGATTGCGATCTCACTGCATACAGCTTTATTTGTAAGTATTACACAAGCAAATGTTTCCTTTGTTCGTTTATCCAACTGAAACTCGATATTATTTCATATTATTGTTACTATATTACATTGCACAATTCTTGTATTGAGAGAAACATGTTAAAATTCTGGATATAGTTTCTTTACAGATAAAGCATGATTCTACATACCAAGTATACAAATGTATTCGTTTGTGAAATAATGAAAATCTCCTCTTTGTGATTAGAAAATTGATGTGTACTGCACTGTATATCTGACAACAATAATTGGATCCATCTCTTGTCATCTGATTTCACATATAATATCACATGCATCTTCTTCCCGTTTCCGTCTCAAACTTCAAAACGCAAGTTTATCGTTTCTAATCTTTTCACTTTTATGTTTTCTTCATTTTCTTTTATTAATGATCGTTTTGTACTGCACCATTTATTTTTATTGCCTGATTACTCTGAGTACGAGTTTTTCAAACTATTCAAATTCCTCATCGTATAAATAGATATTACAAGTTCAAAACGTTGCTGTGTCATTGGCCAATCTGCATAAAGTTCTCGACCAATATCCATATCTTTAAATTTGTTATAGATTTTCCAACATATGTTGATATACGACAAATTACAACATAGTATATAGTACATTATTGGCTAGAAACTTCTTGTATATTCTACAATTCCGTCCATCTAGACGGATTGCTTTTTCATCGCTAAGTACAATTTTTCTTTAATGTTTCCTGCATTGTATACTGTACACGTATCTTTATGAACTCTATATGTTTTTCTTTACGTTAAGATGTGAATAATATTCGACGTTACTGTGTTGGGTGTTCCAAACGTTTACATCGCTGCAAGATACGTTGACCGGTTTATCGCAAGATCTACTATTTTAACAAATCCATTTTTGGCAATGCAACTGCTCTTGCTTGTGTTATATTTTCTAGAACTTCTGAGCAATTATACTGTTATCTTTCCATTTCTACTAACAAATGAAGGAAGACTTATTTCCAAAATTCATTAAGGAATAAAACAATAAAATATTGAGTAGACTTGTACTTTATTACTCTGCTATCAAAACACGTGAATAGCAATTAACAAGAGATATAACAATATTCTATTAGGTTTCCCTCCATAAATTTCATATAATATTCTACAACATATGACAGCGATTTTCCCAGTGCGTTTAGCATAATATATATAATTTATAACATATCTGTAACATTTCCCTTCGGAGTCCTTAACATGCATCATGATATAGTCTGCATCAATTGTAGTGTCAGATTGCACTACAACGAATAATAATACTACTAAAAGAAATGGAAAATACAAGTAACCAATGTAAAAAAGTAGGATGTCTCTTGTTTAAAGCAACACAACCTCTATACATTATCCGTTGTATCAGTGCTTTTATATACGAGAATCACTTACAATTAATTACAACCGATTAGAATGAAATAATTACATTACTATCATACAGAATGATTTATAATACTGAGAGTAATTTAAAATTGTACGATACAATGCGAGAAATATTTTTATGTATAAAATATCGCAATTAAAAGTGTAAGATAGTTCATATCAATGTAATCAGTATTGAACGATACTTATATTTCATTTGTTTTGGCAAAAAATTCTCATGCTTGTAAAGTCAAAAATGTAGAAAGAACGAGATCCATCTTTGGAAGATAAATCAATGATTGCGTAATTCTTGCTTTTTTTGTAAATAACCATTGCAAGATTTATTGTAAAACTGTGTATTAAATATATTGGAACACTTGCACTACTTTCATCGATAGATATTTATAATCTACCTTGGAACAATAATGGTTAATATTTTATTGAATATGATAAGAATTAGAGAACTAAGAGAACTATAGAGATTGAGAACCTCTCAGCGAAGAAAAAAGGGATATTCCTTGTCTGCAATGCCTGGAAAATTTAAGCTCTCGAAAATGGGAGTCATAAACATGTTTCTTTTTTTATTATTTAATTTGTAGTTTACAATTTGCCCAACTGGACATTCGGTAAATTTGTCAAGCTTAAAAAAAAGAAAGCTATGTGATCGAGTCAAAGAGAGAAGTTTCGCTGAAGATGTGCCAAGAATGGGTAGAAAACGCAAAACGACACTGCGGCAAGATATTCGTATCGTTCGCGAAATAAAGCGTAATCCATTAATTACGATTCGTGAAATAAAATGAACAGCGAACTTGAAGAAACGTTCCATTCTCTACAATTTCGATGATTTTGAAATATGTTATGGAGATCGAAGGAAAGTGAATTCAAAATTTACGAGAATACTCCATAGATTTAAGGTATCAAACTAAGATAACGAGTGTTTCACAGAAACACGACCGTCCCTATGGAATAATCTAGGTTGCACAATTAGTAAAAAAAACAATCATACAAAAATATAACAATAAACACTGTAGAAAATTCATTTAATAGAGCAATAAATTACAGTATCGATTATTAATAAAAAATAATCTTCAACAATTGAAAGATCGTCTACTAACACATTATTGAACAAAGGGGTATCGGAAAGAATATTGAACTTTTATGAAAATAAGTATTGCCATTTTAGTTTTTCTAACATTAATTTATAAGGTGTTCAGATATTTTTATAACACCAAAATTCAATTTTTCAACGCTTTTCCTTATATTTAAAAGACGCTTTGCTTTAAATCAAAAGTTCTTTACTCCGACACCTATACAATATAGTTCGGTATGCTGCAAAATGTTATAGTTATTTTGTCCGTATTTATTTCAAGTATAATACGGCATAGAAATCAAAATTATGCTAATGTCTGAACATTTTCAGGCCTGACAGTATAACCGGGGATCGGCCTTATTTCTTGAGATATTCGTAAAAAATGCAGGTATCGCTACAATGTATTTTTGACTACAGTTATGCGTATTTGGCAATGCGAGCGTCAGTATTAGTTGCAGGTTACCTTTTGTTTATAAACGGGGGTAAGGCGAGCAAAGGCTTAAAATAGTGTCACAACTACATATACGAAGCTGCAACATATGCCTGCTATAACTTATCTACTATAACTTATATACTAGCTCAATAAAAAGAGAATATCATCATTTATTAGGTTTGAGTGTGGGTTAGAGTTTTCACTGCAAGGTGGGCGCAAACGGTTGCGTGAAGTAATAACAAATTAATTATAAAAATAGTATGTGTAATGTATTATAAAAATAATAAGTGAATGAGTAATTGATATTATTTTAGGAAATAGAATAATCGTTATTGTACACTTATTATAGGCGGATGATTGAAGGCTTGCAAACTCAAGAGTGTCTATCACAAAATAACAACGTTCAATCCTAGACTCTTAGAGATGTAGCGGCACATGAGTCAGGGGACATTTCAAATCATGTTGTTGTTTTGCCTCGGAGTATCAAGACTGTTAGATTACAAGTAATGTAAGAACAAATAAACTCCGGGCAAAGCAATGTCGCCGCTACATGCAACCGTCGAATTTGAAGACGGATTTGAATTTTCCGACTCTCCCCCGACCAGTATAAATAAACAGACGCGATCGCGTGCGACACAGTATCGAACAGCTCACATCGAGTATCAACGAGTATTTATTCCGAGTTTTATATTGTATCAACGACTCCCTGTACGCATATTTATTTATTTCAAATATACTTAACGGACTGCGACAGTAATATTTCGCCCTCATTATTTCGCGATACCTATTCACGACTAACCCCCCACAGAGATAAAGCAAATCTATATCTTTTCAGAGCAGCCTTTCAATCAATATCGTGCTATTTTATATATTTTTCATTACTTAGTTAAACATTTTATTTTGGATATAATATTAAAGTTTAATATTAAAGTTTAATATATAGCTTATAGCCACATACTCCAAAGTAGCGATCTTGTTCTGTCAGTTATGCATTAGAACTGGCAATTGTATTAAAAAATGGGGTTGTACTTTACTGTAGGGAATTAACAACCATTGTCTTTTTTATCTGCAATCTTGTAGTTTTCAATGCGTGGAATCCACAAATCCAAGTTTGAAATTGCGGGATCCAATGATTCATACCATATGACTATGCAAAGCAAAACATCTTTAGAGTATTTTACATTTCTCTTTGGCACCAAATGGGCTTATGTCCACTATATACTCCAATGAGTTGACCACACAGATCAGCATTCACACGAGTTCGACTTCTGTTTACATTATTCAAAAATGTAGCGGATCGTTTCCATCAAAAATGCCACCAGAATGACGTTATTATAACGGCAAAAACGTCGCCATAAAAATTCACACAATCCTTATCTTTGTTCCCATCCTTAGCTGGTCTCTAATTGAATTCTATTTTTTGAGTATGCGTACATGTTACATTGAGTATATTATATTCGCAAAAAAATTAGTTCCTACTAACATAATTGGCCGTCTAGCGGCAACCGGAAAATAAATTCAGGAAACATTCGATAACTGCGAAAAGGTGCATAACACGATAAAAGGAGAGCGAAAAAACAACGCACTGGTGAAAAAACGCAAATGTATTCTTTGGACGCATTGGAAAAGACTGTTACCTACAGGCCTTGACTACTCATATTGTTGCAATGCATCTTTCATGCGAACTTTTGCTGAATTGTCTCGAGATTCAATTTAATGTAACTGAGTTTCTTTAGAGCATAAAGACAGATCTGGAGAAAAGGAGGATGCATGCACAGGCTTGTAGAAACATACTTTAGTAAGTTTACTTAATAAAGTTCTATTACAGACCGATGATTGAAACGATGTTGAAAGGCGAGTTCCGACATCCGAATTTTCGCATTCGCCATTTTTTTAAGATGAATGGAAAATTAGAAGTGATTGGTGGGTACATGTTCCAAAGAAGGTCCAGCACCTGTTTACCGGTCGCATCAAGTAGCGACAGGTTTTACTGTTCTTCAAGGTGGATCTCTCCGGGAATGGGAGAACACTCTAACTTGAGCACACGGATAAGACCAGGCACTTGCAATGTTAATGTTTTTTTTTATTTAAAAATGTAATAAATATTTCAATTCATAGATTACTTATGCAACACTTCAATTTTCCGAAAACAAAAAAAGAATATGAAAAAAAAAAACAGCAATATTACAGCCTTTTTTCAAAAAATAATTGAACTGATTCGGGTTTACTGTATACAAGCGTCCTTGAGTCATGTCAGAATGAAAAACCAAATATATACAAAATACATGTAACCAAACACGTTTGACTCAATAGGCCAAAATGATTACCATCCACGTGCAGTCATTGACTCCATAAACTGTATTCATTGAAAGATCCAGAATCTAATGTATTTGTTACACCACAAGGCTTACCATAGGCCGTATTCCTAACCGTCGCTCGTGGCACTACAATGTCGCAGACGAATCGTCTCATCTGCCCCACAAATATACAATGTAGCGGCAAGCATCAAACAGAGCGAGTTCTAGAAACGTCGATTCGTTTAACGTGACCGTTATTTTATCTCGCACAAAGAAAGTGGCATACGTGATCATAGGCTCAAACGGTGGCGTGATCCGAGCGTAGTGGAGGTCATCTCCCAGAGAAGACAAATAGAAAATCGAAGGGCGATCAGTACCATCTGAGGAGTCAAACGTTATGCATCGAGAGGTTCTGACAAATAAAACTAAAGTCGCTTAGTCTACCAAATACATCAAGAAATATTCTAAAGTCGAGTCGAATTACTGTATCAAACTAACTGTATAATCGTTAAATAATTTGTGGCGTGTTCATTATATTATTTTATATATTGTCAAATATACCATGTTATGTTAACCCTGTTAATTGAACCTCTCTGAACCAACCTCATTGAACCACCTCTGTTATTTTAACCAAAACACGGGAACGACTAATTTGCGGCGTCGATTATCCGAATCGTAGCGAGAATTTACGCCTCTCGCTGACGCGCTTTCCTCGCGATCGCGTCTCTCCGCGAACGGTCGTAACATTTGGTCCTTCGAGCCGGATAACGTGTCAAGTGACAAGTGCACACCAGTGACACCCACTACCATACAGTGCCACGTGAATCCAACATAAACAGCAGCAGAATCGTTACCACTCCAGCGAAGTCAGTAACGCCAAGGGCCGTCAGTTTTGTAGAGGCATAACCCGGTGGATGACGAACGCAACCACGCAGCCACACGCCAACAACTAGAAGGTCAACTTCCGCAAGGAAACGTCTTACACGCCAAACGAGACACACACAGTGACGAGCAACATTTAAACTCACAACCACAAGGTAACCTCGTTCATTGTATTGTCTTTACAATGCGCTATAGCAATGGAGATCGCAAAAAATTACTTCTTTGCATCGGAGACGAGGCTTCCAAATCGGCCGATTTACTAATTAATCAAAACGATTCGATGAATATGAACAATCCAGCCAACCGAATAAATCCTCTATAACGGCTTACAGTACACTACTCGTCGACACGTGGAAACAATACAGACTATTACAAGAAGAACTAGTAGAATTAGGCGAGGAGGAAGACGCGCGCGTTTTGCGAAATAACAAATACATATTACGATCTAGTAGTAGGAATACACACTCTCGTGGAAGATGCACCAGCGTCGTCGTCGAAATCGCCAAGCTGCGATTCACCCAATGTCGCCGAGCCGACATCAATTAAATTACCAGAAATTCATTTACCTACTTTCGACGGTACCATCGAGAATTGGCATTCATTTAACGACTCTTTCTTGTCCACTGTAGATCGAAGCAAACGACTAACACCCGTACAAAAATTTCATTATCTCCGATCATCCTTGACCGGAAGGGCCGCGCGAAGCATCCAATCGTTAGACATTACAGAGATAAATTATCCAATCGCTATTGACGTTCTAAAAGACAAATTTGACTGTCACCGTCAAGTCTGCATGCGTCACTGGGACTTGATTTTCGACTATCCGAAAATAACTAAGGAGACATCCGAAGCCGTAGACTATTTTCTTGAGACGGTCAAAGTAAATCTCCAAGCTTTAGAAAAACTAGGTGAACCAGTCACATCAAACGTTGTTCTCATCAAATTATTCACAACCAAGCTACCGTCAGCCATCATTCGCAAATGGCAACGCACATTACCGGATAAAAAATGCCGTTATACACACACTTGGTAGACTTTCTCAAAACACGGACAAACGGCGATAGGACAAGTTCAACACCAACCGCGATAAAAAAAGCGCCCGAGCAACATAACTGACAGAAACACGCGCCGCGAATCCACACTTTTACCACTATACATAGGACGTTGGCGTGTCCAACATGTCAAGGACAGCACGAAATATGGCATTGCGATGTCTTCAAGGCGAAGTCTGCCAAAAATCGCCTTAAAATCGCCAAAAAGACTTCACTCTGTACAAATTGCCTAGGTAAAGGACACACTCTTGCTCAATGCTCTGCCGGATCATGTCGCATATGCAGACAGCGACATCATACATCTTTGCATCAACACCAAGGCCACGGCAAATCACGATCATGTAGTGGCTGATCATCGAGCGGTCATTCTTCGAGCGATCGATCTTCCAACGGACGATTATCACCTAGTTCGCCGACACCTCGTTCGTCATATCTTTCGAGACGCATCCACGTCTCCCCGATCGTCGCCCCGATCGTCTCCACAAACGTCTCCCCGAGGGTCTTCGCGAACGTCTCCAAAACGCGAACCTCGGCCATCACGAACAAAAGTAGTCGAATTAAATCCATCGTACACTCCTTAACGACACGGAAAACAATGACTACCTCAGACGACGATTTTAATTGGGACCGAATCACAGAAAACCGATTCACTGACCTCGCTTCATCCGGAATCATTGCATCACGATCTCCTAGTCACAGCGCAAGTCAACATACTTAACAACAAAAGTCAAACATTCCGTTGTAGAGCTCTGCTAGACACCGGCTCTAGCATGAATTTCATAACCGAAAAACTCGCTAATTCATTAAAACTCAACCAACGGAAATGTTCGGTTCCAATCGGAACTCTCAACGCGTTATCGACGACCTCGAAACGCTATATCACGGCCACGATCACCTCCATTGACGGCACATACCAACGCACATTAACGTTCCTAATCATACCAACGACATCGACTTGGGTCCCAGATCAACCCGTAGATCGCTCAACGGTACAAATACCTAGAAATCTCCAACTAACCGATCCTACATTCCATAGACCTGCTCCGATCAATATCTTATTGAGCACCGGACCAACACTAGCATCACTCTGTGTCGGTCAACTTGATATCACTCAATCAAACGGGCCCGACTTGCGTCTGCAAAAAACGCGATTCGGATGGATCAGTTTTGCCGTTTAGCTTGCCCGTTATGTCCATGTGCACTGTATGCCATGGTATGCTGGTCTTGGGTATGGGATGCAGTTCGGCTTGTATTTTGCCTGAACTGACCTTCGAAACTCCACAAGCATGGCAGTTCTCTACGAATTAACAAACATATTTCGCCATTCCTTCGAACCAGTAATACTGATACAGTTTCTCGACCGTCTTATCCCATCCCAAGTGCATAATTGACTGGTGCACATGGTTGATATCTGGATTCCGCAGGACTGGTCCTTTTACTGTAATGTTCAACGACCCTGTTTATTCCCTCGACCTTATGCATTAAAATGGTCTCATATCCGCCAGAACTAGCGTCAGTATGTAATTCTATCGGATAATTAGGGTCAAACATCATTAATACCGGTTCGTCAGTTAGAACGGAAATTATCTTTTGCCTTATCTTCTCGTGTTTTTCTGTCCAGGTTATGATTTTGTTGTTTTCAAATATTGAAAATATTTTCAAATATATATGTCGGAGATGAAAGGAAAACTGGAGATTTCCCTTGCAATTTTGGTAAAGTCCTCTAATGCTTTAGCCTAGATTTTATCATAGCCGTAATTAAGCAATTGTTGTCATTCTATCTGATTGTAATTGTTCGAGATTTGTGATAGCGAGATTGGGCTCGATGTGACAACTGGTCGCCGAACGTAGCCGCGGTCACGGGATGGACGTTTTGCCTGACGGAGGTGTGGAGTGGTTGTATGGTTCTCCCTAGAAATGTGGTTGTGGCGGCATACGGCCTCAAGCACGGGCCTAGCCACATGAGATTGTACCTCGGAGGTGTTAATATAATGGGACACGCGTTGTATTAATAATCAAACTCCAGGCAGAAATTGCTTAGCAACGGCGATTGGAACTTTCTCGATGCTTCCAACAAGTATGTAACAAACAAATGTAATCGTACAGCGAGGAAAGTTTTCAGCAGGCCATTATTCGTGTGATCGCATTAGAGAGTGACACATCGAGCAGTTTATACCGAGCGTCTCAGTAAACGTATTTTGTGCCTGGATTATTCTACGCATAGTAAAGAGTTATCCCGTTGACCGTGGATTCGTTTGAACCCAAGAACATTGTTAATAGCGTTCATTAAACTCATTATTCGATAAACTTATTATTCGTAAAACATGTTATTCGTTAATCTTATTAATCGTTAAACTTATTATTCGTAAAACATATTATTCGTTAATCTTATTATTCGTTAAACTTATTATTCGTTAAACATGTTATCCGTTAATCTTATTATTCGTTAAACTCAATATTCATTAAACTTTGTAAAAGTCTTATATATACGTGCAAATATAATCACTGCTTCGTAGAACGATGGCTAATCCAAATGAAGAAGTGTCACGCTCCCTAAATTCTAATGTTAACCCGACATCAGAAGTGGGATCAGGGCCATTTATAACATTGGAACAACTCATGAGACTCGTGGGCCGGTTAACTCAGCCGAGAGAGCAGCTACCGAGTGTAAAACATGAAAAATTATCACTACCTCGTTTTAACCCGAGGTCGCGGTCGCCGATCCAGCCGCTTGGTGCTCGGCTGTTAGTCTGTTCATGAAGGACCACCCTCTACAAAACAGTGCATTATATTCTGCCTTAAATGATGCTTTAGACGGTTCTGCAGCACATTGGCTTGCGTAAACGATGGAAGACGACGGGATTACCTGGCCAACTTTTAAGGAACGATTCGCTGCGCATTTCGGTGGCCAGGAGACAACGTCCTCGGCACTAATAAAGATATCCAGGGAGCCACAAGGAAGTAACGAATCCTCAGGGGCGTATAGCAATCGTATCCTTACCCTCCTGAAGACGAGGTGGCGACATTCTACGAAGACCGAAATACATTGTGCCGTCGCTCTCTATCGTTTTAAACGATTGGCTTTTATGGGAAATATCAAGATGGAGGACCAATATCGGAACGAAACCAGACCCATCTTTTAATGCTCATTAATTAAAGAATCCGTAGCCTCGAAATTCTCCGGTAAAAGAACGACCGATATTGTAGTAATGCGAGTAATCGGGAATACTTGTGTTAAAAGAACGTCTCAGATTTTGTCCGTTGTACGTATTAACGGTTTTATATTGGAGATAACATTTCACGTCCTTCCCAATAGTTATTTGACGTATGATATTATGATTGGTCGCGAAATTTTAAGCCAAGGATTCGATGTAAATATTACGCACGGTAGTCTCGATATTTGCAGAACAAAGATAGTTAATACTTGCAATAAAACCGCCGAAAATGGGATCGATCCTAATGAGGTAGACACTGAGGTATTTGGCAATGATAAAAGCCGATTAATTTCTATTCTCCAAAATTTTAAAGAATCATTTATTACAAGTTTCCCGCGGACTCGTGTAAATACGGGCCAGTTAGAAATTCGATTAATTGATCGCAACATCACCGTACTAAGAAGTCCTTATAGACTTAGCGAGGAGGAGCGGAGAATAGTCCGAGAGAGGATAAACGAAGTGATTCAAGCAAAAATCATAAGGCCTAATAGTTGACCATTCGCAAGCCCTATGATACTCGTGAAGAAAAGGGACGGCACAGATAGATTGTGCGCAGATTACCGAGTGGTCCTTCGAGCCGGATCACGTGCCAGTGAAAGGTGAACTTACCAGTGATTACACAGTGCCACGTGTCCACATCGAATCCAGCAACGAAAGGTTCTACTCGCGCAAGTCGGTCCACATCACTAATCTTGCAGACCGTAGTAAAGATCAACGCTATGCGACAAAAACGCGATAAATACAACGGCACCATCAAGGCCATAAAGAGCGATATCGATCAGTATAAACAGGCTGAAGAGCATGATGTTTGCCTCTTGGAAAAATATCAAACCCAACTCGAGGAAGAGTGGAAACGGTTCCGACTCGTCCAAGCGGAACTAGACGATCATAACGAAGGAGATCCCACGTTGGAAACAAAGACGTTACGCACCTACGTATCCCTGGGAGTTTGCTTGAAGAAGCTGATACTGGCTGAGCAACAATCGACCCGGTCGGCATCTGTAAGTACCTCCAGTGGTGATTCATCCGCGACCTCGAATCCAATTGCGATTAAATTACCCGTTCTCCGGCTCCCCACTTTCGACGGAAACTTCGAAAAATGGAGCACACTTTACGACACATTTTGCTGAACGGTAGATCAGAACCCTCTCCTCACGGACGTACAAAAATTTCAATACCTACGGGCAGCTCCCCACGGAGACGCGGCGAATTGCCTAGATGCGTTACCACCCAATAACACAAATTACGATGACGCTATGAAGATTCTCAAAGAGAATTTCGAATGCCCACGCGACACCACCGTTAGCCACTGCACGGCTCTAATCGAGTATCCGAAACTCACCAAAGACTCGTCAGTGGAATGAAACCAATTGGTCAATACATTTAAACAACACATCTATGCATTAATCAAGTTAGGCGAATCCCATTCCGATACAAGTGCCATGATATACAGCCTATTGCTTTCAAAGGTATAATCGAACATCCGGAGTCAGTGGGAAATGACTCTTCCGAACAAAGAATTGCCTAAATATGTTCAATTCTTGAGCTTCCTCGAAAGATTGGCACGAAGTAACAGACCGATTACCATCGTTAAACAGACACTAGGATCAATAGAAAAACTCAAGCGAGTTCGTCGGCACGAACCACGAGGACACGCATTCCACCGCATCCCAAGCTCAGCCAACTTGTGATTCCTGCCGAGGACAACACCCCATCTGGCGATGCGATGCATTTAAGGCCAAAAGCGTAAGTAAACGCTTGAAGGACTCTACAAGGGCGTCTTTATGCTTGAATTGCCGACCCATGTTGGGAGTGCAGAGGACGACACCACACGATGTTATATCAGGAAGGACAGTCGTCGAGATCCCCCCACCTCTAGCCGAAGTTCCTCCTCGACAAGCAGGAGAGCAGCATCACCCTCGTCACCCACAAGTAAGCGGAAAACCTCGAGAAGGCACCATTCGGATACAACACGAACGAACTCGCCCCCAAGTCCACTCGGCAGTCCGAGACGTACACAGACTAGCAAGCAATGACGCCAAAAATCCAAAACTACCCTCGGAGTAAGGCAAAAGAAGTGTTCGGTCCCAATTGGAGTCCTCGATACATTAACGACGACAGCAAGGCATTTCATAACGGCAACGATCACCTCCACTGACGGCATGTACTAACGTACCTTAACGTTCCTGATCATCCCAGCCCTATCGATCCTGATCCCAAGCCAACACATCGATCGTTCGGCGCTTGATATACCCAAAAATATCAAGCTAGCCGATCCACGATTTCATGTACCTTCCTCGATCGATATCTTATTAAGCTCAGGAGCAACACTAGCGTCAATGTGCGTCGGACAAATGAATCTGACGCGACCGGACGAGCAGAAACTGCGTTTGCAAAAGACACGATTCGGCTGGGTAATCGGGGGGAGTCCAACTTCCCACACCGCGACAAACACATTCCATGCATCCACAACGGCTCTGCAAGCAGATCTCACGCGGTTTTGGGAAACCGACGAAGGACCTCCGATCCAACACATATCAAAAGCAGAGCGACGATGCGAAGAAGAGCATTTCAGAGCTCACGTCCAACGCACTAGCGAACGACGATATACCGTCGCCCTCTCATTCAACGACCGGCTCCCGTCGCTTGGATCCTCCAAGGCGTTAGAGATGAAACGACTCGCATCTCTCAACCGCCGATTCCAACGTGAGAGACGTTTGATCGGTGGTACAAGACTACCTGGATCGGGGACATATGTCGAGAATCAGCACCGACAACAGCGATGACAGCGGGTATTATCTACCACACCACGGCGTAACTAAGGCAGCGAGCGAAACAACAAAACTCCGTGTCGTATTCGACGGATCAGCTGTGAGCAGCACCGGAGTTTAATTGAACGATACACTCTATACAGGGCTCAAACTACAAGAAGATCTGTTTAATATCTTTATTAGATTCCGCTTGCGACAGTATGTACTCACTGGGGACATTGAGAAGATGTACAGGCAATTCCGTGTGCGACCAGAGGACCGACATTATCAAAAGATCGTGTGGCGTAACGAGAATGGGGAAAGCGAAACCTACCAACTTAACACCGTGACGTTCAGGTTATCGGCGACTCCATACCTGACCCTACGGTGTCTCAAGCAGTTGGCAGACGATGAAGGACATCGATTCCTACGAGCGTCATCGGCTTTGCGACGAGACTTGTACGTTGATGACGCCCTCACCGGAGCGGACACGAAGGAAGAGGTACTGTTCATCAGAAAGGAACTAACCGACCTTCTACAATCAGCCGGTTTAAACATTCGAGAATGGGCTTCCAACGGCCGGGGCATCCTTCAAGGGTTATCCGAACAAGACAAAAACCGAAGGTTACAATTAGGTGAGTCTCAAACCCTAAAAACACTCGGCATCTTTTGGGATTCCCGGGACGATGCAATACTTTACTCGTTCAAAGCCAACGCCGATACCTCTCGGGTTACAAAGCGATCCATCAGTTCTGTGATCGCCAGAATCTACGACCCACTAGGATTGCTCGCGCCAGTGATCGTTCGAGCGAAGATTATACTTCAACGAGTCTGGTTGTTAAAGGTCGATTGGGATGAGTCCCTCCCCGCGGACTTGCATTCCGAGGGGAACCGTTATTATATTAAATTACCATTACTCAATGAGATTCTGTTCCCACGCAAGACCGTAATAAAATCAGCCATAGAGATTGAGCTCCACGACTTTGGTGACGCCAGCGAAAGGGCGTACGGAGCCTGTGTCTATCTGAGGTCTCTCGATCCTCACGGAAGCTTCCAGACTCGACTACTCACGGCGAAATCGAAGGTAGCTCCACTCAAATCGCAAATCATTCTACGACTTGAACTGAGTGGCGCCCTTCTACTCATCTCGTTAACCACAGTTATACAGCAAGCATTACAGGTTAAAATAAATCGGACTGTTTATTGGACGGATTCCACTATTGTTCTCCATTGGATCAATTCGTCCCCACATGCATTGAAGACCTTCGTCACAAATCGCGTAGCGCAGATCCAAAACAAAACTAGCTTCACCGATTGGCGTCATGTCTCCACCAATGACAATCCTGCAGATCTAATTTCTCGAGGACAATCACCCGAAGATTTTCTGCAGCCTAACATTTGGCAAACTGGACCACGGTGGCTGCAGCAATCAGAAGAATGTTGGCCTATACGGAGTCCAACCCCTGTGGCAAACTTACCAGAACGGAAGGCAGCAACTTGTCTCGCCACAACTCCTGTCAACAACAGTCTATTAGACAGATTTTCATCGTGGACAAAGTTAATCCGCATCGCTGCTAGCTGTCTTCGGTGGAAACAAAACCAAAACCGATCGTCACCATTAACCGCAGAAGAACTACAGGTTTCCCATGATAGACTCATTCTGCTACTACAACAAATACATTTTTCAGAAGAAATATCCACGCTCCAGAAGAATCGAAATATGCCGATCAATGGGAAACTCCAACGACTCAATTCTTTTATAGATAAAGCAGGAATATTGCGCGTCGGGGGCCGACTGAGTGAAGCATCGATGGCTTTCGCACAAAAACATTCGATCATACTGCCCAAATCTCATACTACATCATGCATAATCGAAAACGAGCATAAGGTCAGTACGCATGCAGGTACATAGGCGACTTTATACTCAGTGAGACAACGCTACTGACCCATCGATGGCAGAAGTCAGGTATGGCGTACGATTAAAAATAGCGTCCGTTGCTCTCGTGCTCATCCGCCACAAGTAGACTACGTAATGGGTAATCTGCCGGAGGCTCGAGTAACTGAATCTCGACCATTCACAAACGTCGGTGTCGAATATTGTGGACCATTTTACATTGAGGAAAAACGAGATCGTAACCACCGCCAGATCAAGGTATACGTAGCCATCTTCGTATGCCTAGCAGTCAAGGCGATGCATATCGAACTCGTTGGCGATCTCACGAGCGAAGCCTTTATCGCCGCTCTTCGTCGATTCATCGCTCGGCGAGGGTTTTGTTCGACTATTCATTCCGACAATGGCACAAACTTCATCGGCGCTAACAACGAATTAAAGGAGCTCCATGATTTACTAAAATCAGATGAGCACAACGAAAGGATAACTACGTTCCTAGCCGACAAACAAATCGAATGGCGCTTCATACCCCCTCAATTCCCCGCATTTAGGTGGGATATGAGAGGCAGCGGTAAAGTCATTCAAATATCACTTTAGACGCGTCGTCGGTAATGGATTGCTTACTTTCGAGCAACTCAATACACTTATCATCGATATCGAAGCAGTTCTTAACTCCCGACCATTAACACCCATATCCACTAATCCCAAAGATCTCCTCGTCCTCACTCCGGGCCATTTCCTCATCGGCGAATCATTAATGAGTTTGCGTGAGCGAGATTTCAGGGACACTCTATCCAACCGGCTCTCCAGATAGCAGCATATCCAAAAAATTAAACAACATTTTTGGAAACGCTGGCATAAGGAGTATCTCAATCAGCTGATCAACCGCAATAAATGGATCACGGGTGGACACAACATACAAGAAGACACAATCGTCCTTATCAGAGAAGACAACGTTCCATCGATGCAGTGGCCCTTGGGCCGCGTAGTCAAGGTCCATCCCGGAGCCGATGGCATAGTACGAACAGCTACTGTGCAGACTTCATCGAGCCTCCTGGTCCGCGGCGTCAAAGGACTGGTCCCCCTGCCATGTCAATCAGCTCCAGATGAGTCCGGACAATCACTGACATCGAAGGAGGTGGATAACACACCCATCTAACCCACATGTAAAATGTGATCGGTGCCCTCTCAACGGGGGGAGGATGTTACGTCGCGTGAAACGTTCCGCGCGACGTCTCTAGTTACCTGGCCGCCAAGGGTCTGCACCTCTATTCAGACCCCGATGAACCTAAGGACCCACCATAAACCTAGGTTTTAGTTTACCTTTTGTATTGATATTTCTAACTATCTCCTATTAATCTTGAAGGAATCATTGTTCCTGTAAGTGTTATCGGTTTATGGATGGCCCCTGGAGCAATCCTTAGGTTTATTATGCGTTCGTATTCCACAAGCCACGGGGGTAGGAGGCTTCTTCCTCTTATCTTCAATTATTAACTTAGGCTATAACCAATGGGCATCGCGGTTCGTTACCTTCACTTTCCTAACGAAAAGTATGAACAACGAATCCGCGTGCTTAGTTCAAAAGGGACACCCATACCAAGCTTTCTTCCGTAAGTGCTACGGGAACGCACTTCACTGCTTTAACTATACGCGTACAATCAACATCTGACTTGCTCTCAACACGAGATAGGAGTCACTTAGTCAGTTCAATTTACTTATTCTGTTACCTCACGAGCGTCTCGCTATTACGAAAGTATCTTATATCAAACATACATTTTTTATTACACCGAGTGTTGTTGGATGGTACAAATATATATAATAACTTGTTAATATCAGTGTTAGATTCAATTTAACTCTGATAATAACAAGTTATTATATATGTCGGGTTAGCGCTGGGAGCAGGGTTGTGGGCGTCAAATAAATCTTCGCGAGAATTAGCCATTGATGCGGTACACACAAGTGTAGTTTATTACAATAGTTGAATTATTACAGTTCTGACGATTAATCGCGGCGATCAAACACTCGTGACGCTAGTAACAATGACCTCGGGTTCGATAACGTATTCGCGACCAAGGGGATGATAGATGTACGTTCTCACAAACGTAAGTCTGACTCTTTGTTAGCAAACGTGGAAATGATCACTGATCGTAAAGACGTTACTCTGTATTCGATGAAATCGCAAGCAAGAATGAATTTTCTGTCCCGATGATGTCGCAGAGGAATAACTATATGGGGTGTGTCCAAGGACACGAGATCCTCGGATTCGTCGAGGAAAGCCTTTGTTCGGAATGTGAGGGAAATTGCCGTTACTGCTAATTGGTCAATCTCCATATCGGTGGTTAGAAAAAGATGCTAGCCGCCCTCAAGGGAAAGTTGCTGGCGAGAGGCGCCGTTCGTGAGAAAGTAGGTTTCCCCTATCTTCCCGTAGTTGGGACAAAGACTGTTTGTCTGTTTGAAGGACTTTAGTTAACTAAAATATCTTAAGATTTATAACGGGCCCTCAGGCTAGCTGAACATGTACTGCGGAGACGCACCGACATCTGGCAATCGTCTTACTCAAAGAATAGGGTCTGCACGTGGCGAACTACGGGACAGAGACCGTTGGAATGTTTACTGTCGAGTGCCGCCACAACTATTTCTTTTTACTATCACTCCATACCTTTATTAAACAAACGTTCATCCCTTGGACGCGACCACGTCGGCGACTGACTGTCGCCTCGAATCCAAGCTCACTCTCACAAGTTTCGAACAAATACAAAATCACAATCGAACTACAGTTGTTTAATTATAGCTATGGTAGACTCTAGATTACAATGTTTACGGGATTATCCCAAATTCCAAAGGCTCCAGTATACTTTCATCTCCGACATATATATTTGTTTATATATATTTGACATCGGGGCCTTTCTTTTGGAATGTTTGGGAAAACGCCCAATACCCTAATCCAGACTTGTACGATAGATAAACTTAAGCAATAAAACTAAGAAATAGTTATATGGGTACTCAGGGTTTATGACGATGGGATTGGGCTCGAGGTGACATAATGAGTCGCCGAACGTAGCCGCGGTCACGGGAGGGACGTGTAATAACAGAGGTATGGAATAATTATGCAGCTCTCCTTAAAAAAAAAAGATTGACCCGAGAGGTGGGGAGAGGACTATATAAGGGCAGTTCCATTTGGACTGCGATTTAGTTCGTTATTGGGTTAGTTATTGAGTTAGTTAATGCGTTAGTTAATGAGTTAGAGTTATTGAGGGAAGTACGACTTGTACGTAGAGTCACACCCGGATCGTGTATGACATCGGAGTCGTCTTCCCGTGGCCGTGGATTCGTTACCGAACCTAAATTCATGGTCATCGACATCTCGTTTGCCCGATTGCCGTTATTACCTGTAACCTCTTGTAATCATCACATCGGTACCAATAACGATCAGCTAGAATACATAATCACGA
This sequence comes from Bombus cullumanus, assembly GCA_014737535.1. Taxonomy (NCBI): domain Eukaryota; kingdom Metazoa; phylum Arthropoda; class Insecta; order Hymenoptera; family Apidae; genus Bombus; species Bombus cullumanus. Next base: position 2,431 of record JACXIX010001433.1, on the reverse strand, counting down.
TGGTCAATTCGAGTGCAGATTCGCCAAACGCCCAAAATTCCAACGTTAACCCGACATATATATTCTGTACGTCGAAACAAGTATCTTCTGTATTCTATTCGAGAGTGAAGTGTTTGTATTGTACAATAGTACAACGTAACAAGAAATCTTCCTTAAATCATTAGAAGAAATTGGATAGCAACTGTTAAGTTTTCAAGGTTTGCAACATTTATTTGAAAATTTTACTTGGGGCTTTGTTTAGTTTGTTTTATAAAATCTTTTTGTACCTCCCTTATTAGAATGTCGCAGAGAAGCTCGAAAAGAATTCCATCCTCTAATGACTTAATTGATTCAGACAGTGATTTAGATAATGAAAATCAACTTAACGTAATACGACACAGAAATAGAAGAGCTATATATAGTACTTCTGAATCAGAAGCTGAACAGACTGAAACCCATGACAATAACTCAGAAGTATGGACGTCAAAAACATTCGTCCCCAAAATATATAAGTTTGTGTTAGCGGATTCAGGAATTAAAAGAAATATTAATAGATCAGCAGAAATCTTAGACTTTTTTCAACTTTTATTTTCGGAAGAGCTTGTAGAGTTGATTGCAAAGGAAACTAATCGATATTGGTCTCGAAAGAATAATAATAACGTAAATATGTCAGATGGAACTGGACCAGCCGAATTATGTTGTCTTTTTGCTGTGTGATTATTGATGACACGCAACAAGAAGTTATCATTAGCAGAATACTGGAGTAAAGATAAACTTCTGCGTAGCGATATTTTTGGAGAATTAATGACGAGAGACCATTACTTCAAATTACTGCAAATGCTATATTTCACCGATGATGTTGGTCGCACTAATGATCGTTTGTACAAAATACGAAACGTCGTTGAAATATTACGAAAAGCATTTAATGAATCATTTCAGCCTTACCAACGGCTATGCATTGACGAAAGTCTGCTTTTGTATAAAGGGCGGCTTTCTTTTAAGCAATACATACCATCAAAGAGAAACAGATTTGGTATAAAATTGTTTATTTTGAGCGACTGTGAGACAGGGTTCGTGTAAGATTTAATAATTTATGCCGGATCATCTACCATGGTGGATAGTGAAAATCCCGAAGCCGTATCTAGGAAAGGGCCATACCCTTTACGTGGATAATTGGTATGCGAGTCCCGCTTTATTTAAGTTTTTACATAATAATGTTCGCGACATTGTGTTGTAAAACTCAATAAATATTTCTTCTTAATCTGAATCGATATCGAAGTGCGTTAAAAACTGTAAATAATTTGATTTATACAAATGTTTTTTGCAATAACAAATGGCTTATAATAAACAAATCTAAAAATCTTTGCACAAAATAGAAAAGTTTTCATTCCGATCCAACTATTCGCTATAGAATAATCGCTGGACATACATAAAAAACACGTACTCATCGAACTAATAACGAATAACTAACGATACGTTCGTGTGACCTGCTCTATTTGAGGTTATACAATACAAAACATGCCTCAGCTGAATCCAACGCCCGTACTCATATAAATACATCAGTGAAAAGGTAACGCACGTTGCCAGTGATGAACGTTCCTAATACATGTGTGAGTTTTAATCTATTGTACGGCAATATATTTTTTACAACATACGTTGTTTCAACGCTCGTATGCTTCGACGCATTAATATGATAAAAATCTTATCTGTACTATGCATCTTTTTAATTAATTCACTTGGTATCATACGAATAAATAGATAACATTTCACGATACACCTATGATTTACATTAATATTACATAAAACATAATTATATATGTATAAATATCAATTTTATATTCTACAAGCCTAGGAAAATTGATAACAAATAATAATAACACAAATGGTAAACATAATCAGTATAAGTATTAACATATTAATGAAAATCATTTGTAATTCAATATTTCTATTTGTATGAAATAAAATATGTAAATGAAATTTGATTGTAATTGTAAATTCCTTCTAATTGAACAATTAAATTTCATTTCTATTACAAATCACAAGTTTGCGTCACAACGGCCAAAGAAGCAAATCTTACTTTGTCATATTGAAATAGTTAAAGAAAGTGGTACATAAACATTAGCTTAATATGTTATATTAACCAAGATTTATAGAAACAAAGTATATTATTCAGTACGGTCGAAATTCTCTTATCGAATGATGTTTCAAAAGGTACTTACGTCCATTTTGTTGTCCAATTTTATATCCATGAATATTGCATCAACAGGGTGTACATAAACTGACACTCGAGCTATTTGTTTTATGAAATTATTATTATTATTAGACAAACTGCTTGCCTATGCGCAAAGAAAATCTGTGATTAGTGAGTAGTAGACTTTAATGTAGTATCGGGAAAACGGGGGTATACGCTCGGTCTATTGTATATTTAAGCATAAGTTGTAAAATTAAGAAC
>JACXIX010001429.1:0-14621 GCA_014737535.1 Bombus cullumanus | reverse complement strand
TCTGTTTCTAAATGAAGTTTGAAGTATTACTTGTGAAAACGTGCAATGATTCTATAGGTTAGAACGAAGTTGGTTGTTTAAAGTTACGACTAGCGACATCCAGACGGAAGAAACGAAATTACTTTCCGAACAATGCAATATCTCACGTATCCTTAATCAGTCATAATGTCGGTATCTTCAGCTCGGCGACTTCGATTCTGATATCGACTTTCCAAACATTCATACACGCACGCTCAGTGATAAATTATTGTAAGGCTAAGAAGCGGCGGGCTATCCGCCATAATAGTATTACGAAAATGCGTTGCCACTAAGAGATTATTTCTTCGCATGGATATAACGTAGAAATATACTAATTGTTGACTTACGTTACTTCCAATTCAATGTGTTGGTCTTTCTTATAAACGCAAGATTGACACGTATAGAAAATTGAACATACTCCAACGTGAAATATATTGAATTTTTTATAGATACCAATCTTACGTTTATTTATAATTCTTACTTTTATTACATTTTTATGAATTATTTATTAATTCTCCTTAATTTTAACGCATGCATTATGAATGCTTTGTATTAATTTCTAGAACACACATTAATCCCTTAAAAATGGGGTGTCAAGTCGTTCGAACAATATAGGAACTGTGTGCACATACATATTGTTACGACCGTTCGCGGGGAGACGCGATCGCGAGGAAAGCGCGTCAGCGAGAGCCGTAAATTCTCGCTACGATTTTGATAATCGACGGCACGAATTAGTCGTTCCCCTGTTTCGGTTAAGATAACAGAGGTGGTTAAATGAGGTTAACACTGAATTAACGGATTAACAAACAATGGTATATTTTACAATATATAAAATATTACAAAGAGCACGTCACAAATGATTGAACGATTAGACAGTGAATTTGATGTAGGAATTCGACTCGAGTTTACAATATTTATTGATATAGTTGATAGACTAGGCGACTTAGATTTTGCTCGTTAGATTCGTTTAGTGCATTCCGTTCGGATCCTCAATCGATACTGATTGCCCTTCCATAGTCCCTTTGTGTTCTTTGGGAGACGACCCACACTATGTTCGGGTCACGCCACCGATCACGCCATGATCACGCGTGTCACCTTATATGCGTAGTTAAAATAACGGACCGAATCGAAGGTTCTGGAACTCGCTCTGTTTGCTGATAGCCAATACATTGTATATTTATCGGGTTGATTGAGACGATCCGTCTGCGACACTGTCGTGCCACGATAAGATGTGGTGCTGTGAGGTGGATCTCTTCTAGAATTCCTTGCTGTTGATGATTGCTTCGGAGTCATCTGACGTCGATTTGATGGTTAGTGGTACCATCCGCTTGATGCTCCGATCCAGGGTGCTCGTTGCCGTTCGGACGGTAGCCGTCTGTATGATGCCGTCTGCGCCGGGTTGGACCTTGATGATTCTGCCCAGTGGCCATTGCATTGGGGGAACGTTGTCCTCTCTGAGAATGACGATGGTGGCTTCTCGTATGCCGTGACTGCCCTTGCTCCATTTGTTCCGGATATTCAACTCGTTCAGGTACTCTCGATGCCAGCAGCGCCAGAAATGTTGTCTGAACTGTTGAAGATGTTGCCAGCTGGAGAGACGATTGGGTGGAGTATCCCTGAAATCTCGTTCTCGCAAACTTGTTAGTGAGTCTCCGATCAGGAAGTGACCAGGAGTAAGGGCAAGGAGATCGTTTGGATTTGTAGATATTGGAGTGAGCGGACGGGAGTTGAGGATAGACTCGATTTCAATAATGAGTGTATTCAAATTTTCGAATGTTAGAAGCTCGTTACCTACGACACGTCTGAAATGTCGTTTGAAAGATTTCACTGCAGCTTCCCATAACCCGCCGAAGTGGGGTGAGTTGGGCGGAATGAAGTGCCATTCGATCCGTCGGTCGACTAAAAAGGACTGAACCTTTACCTTATGATCGTCGGACTGCAGGAGGTTTCGGAGCTCTCGTAATTCATTGTTGGCGCCAACGAAGTTGGTACCGTTGTCAGAGTATATTGTTAGACAGAATCCTCGACGAGCAATAAATTGTGGTGGAGAAGGTGTTAGGACTCAATAAACAAATCGGTTCGTCCAAATAGTCAATATATTCAAAATTAAATATACTCCTGAATACAGGTTGATTTCGTCACCGGTATAACTCGCTCGATGTAAGCCGTTAAAGAAAAGTCGCACAAGTATCTGATGATTTCGGTCGCGTTCGACTATTTATTACGGTCGGGGGGGGAAGCCAAGAAATTCGAATTTGGCTTCCTACGACGGTTGCGTGTAGCGGCGTCCTTGTTTGTGTCCGGAGGTTACTTGTTCTCGAATTGTTTGTGTCTTAACGGTCTTGCCTCTCCGGGACGAAACAACGACATGATTTGAATTGTCCTTCAAACCCTGTGCCGCCACATCACTCCCCCACCAGTGATAACGCTTATCTTGACCTACGGCGTCTGTTTGTCTTCGTTATTTTGGAATTTTTATTGTGTCCTGCGATTTTACCCGAAACCTGCCTGATACCAGTCGGGAAAGCGGACTCGTCGCCCGGATCTCGTAACATACCGGTTGCTGGTATTTTCTTCCGCGGTTTGTTCGATGTTGCTTGTGCCGTTTCCGTCGCGGGCGTTCGAGTATCCTACCGGAATCAGTATGTTACGTGATTCGACGGTTTTTTCTTCCAGGTCGTCCGGAACAATGAACGCGGGTTTTAGTCGGTCGATGAACAGAGTTACGTGGCGGTCGGCTATCTTAATTACGTACTGCTTCTCTCCCCGCTTTATGACCTTAAACGGTCCGTCGAACTGAGGTTGCAGGGGGGCTCCAACCGCGTCATGGCGTAGGAAAACGTATGGCGACGATTTTAGTTCCTTGAAAACAAAAACTTTCCTCTCGCCATGACGCGTGACCGGTTGTGGCCTGACCTTTCCCGTCCGCTCTTTAAGCCGGATCGCGTATTCTGCGTTGGCCTGCTGCCCTGATGGCAAGAAAAATTCCGCGGGCAACCTTATATTTGTGCCGTAAACCATTTCGGCCGCCGTCGCGCCGAGGTCCTCCTTTATCGCGGTTCGAATGCCTAACAAAACGAGTAGCAGGATTTCGACCCAGTTGCTCGTGTTGTGGCATTTGATTGCTGCCTTGAGCTGTCAGTGTAGGCGTTCTACCATCCCGTTGGACGCGGGGTGGCAGGCCGTCGTGCGTAAGTGTTTGACGCCGAGCAACTGGCATAGCTCTCTGAATAGACACTATTCAAATTGGCGTCCTTGATCAGTCGTTATTCTTAAGGGGACGCCGAAACGAGAAATCCAAGTCGTAAGGAGGGCCTAGGCGACGGTTGACGCTTCCATGTCGGCGATTGGAATTGCTTCAGGCCAACGCGAAAAACGGTCGATACACGTGAGACAGTATCGGTATCCCTGTGAATATTGCATCACGATAATATCCACGTGTATGTGTTCAAACCGCCTTGCTAGGTTTTCGAACGTTCCGACGAGTGAGGATACGTGCCTGGTGACCTTACAACGCTGACACGGGATACATTGTCGTGTCCAAGTCCGGCAGTCTTTATTCACGGACGGCCAAGTGAAACGCGACGTCACCAGTTTCTGCGTGGCTCGTATCCCCGGATGGGAAAGTCCATGGAGCGAATTGAATACGTCGCGCCGCAAGGGTTTCGGTACGTACGGTCGTATGGTGTCGCCTGATACGTCACAGTATAACTTTACGCCGTGGTCGGGAAAACGTATTTTTTTCAACGTAACGAGGTTGCGCAGTCGTTGACGATGTCGCGTAATTCACCGTCGTTTTCTTGCGCGACGGCGAGTGTTTGGTGGTCGACGGCCTTCCCTATTGATTCGATACGTGACAGGGCGTCGGCTACGTTGTTGTCGATACCTTTTATGTACCGTATATCGGTGGTATATTGTTCGATATAGTCTAGGTATCTGAATTGCCTCGGCGAGCACTTCTCTGGCTTTTGACTGAACGCGTAGGTGAGCAATTTGTGATTGGTGTATACCGCGAAATGCCTGCCTTCCAGAACGTGCCGAAAATGTTTGACCGCGGTGTATATTGCGAGGAGTTCGCGGTCGTACGCGCTGTATTTTTGTTGAGCGGGGGTCAGAGATTTTGTAGCGGACCCCAGCGGTTGTAACGAATTATTTGCGCGTTGCTGTAATACAGCGCCTATTGCGTAGTCGGACGCATCTACGGTTAGGCTGATAGGTGCACCTGGTATCGGATGTGCTAACGTCGTGGCGTCCGCGAGGGCTCGTTGCGATTCGCGAAAGCTGTTTTCGGATTCCTCCGACCATTCGATGGGCTCGTTGCCCTTTTTTGCGCCTATTAGCAGGTCGTTCAGCGGTTTAAGCGTTTTTGCTGCTCCCGGTATGAAACGTCGGTAGAAGTTTATCATACCGAGGTATCGGCGAAGTTGTTTGGCGTTCGCGGGTTTCGGCATGTTTACAATCGCTTCGACGCGTTCAGGCGGCGGCTTAATTCCATCGGAGTTTACGGTGTATCCGAGGAATGTGATTTCGCGTACACCGAATTCGCATTTCGCTAGATTTATTACTACGCCGTACTTGTTAAGGCGTTCGAACAAAGTTTTTAAATGCTCGCGATGTTGATTTTCGTCCTCCGAGGCTACTAGGAAGTCGTCGATGTACGCGTAGACGAAATCGAGACCGCGTGTGATTTCGTCGACGAATCGCTGACACGTTTGCGCGGCGTTCCGAAGTCCAAACATCATGTTTGTAGCTTCGAAAAGTCCGAAGGGCGTCGTAATCGCCGTTTTGGGTATGTCCTCCGTCGCGATCGGGATCTGGTGGTACGCACGCACCAGATCGACTTTGGAGAATATTCGCTTACCGTGGAGATTCTGGGCGAAGTCCTCGATGTGCGGTGGTGAGTACCTGTCGGGAATGGTGCGGGCATTTAGTGCCCGATAGTCGCCACATGATCGAATCCCTCCGCCCTTTTTCTGCGCGATGTGTAGGGGTGATGCCCACGGGCTTCTCGATGGCCGCATCACACCTTGCTCCATCATGACTTCGAATTCTGCCTTCGCCTGGTTGAGTCGATCGGGGGCGAGGCGGCGTGGTTTGGCGTGGACAGGAGGTCCGGGCGTCGTGGTGATGAAGTGCTGTATTCCGTGTCGTATTGCGCTTCTCCGGAATACTGGCGGTCGTGTGAGATCGGGGAATTTCGCCAGCAGTTTAAGGTACGGCGAATCTCCGGAGACTGTTTTAATCGATGCCACGTCGATCGTGGCAGCGTATCCTCTCGTAGACAGTCGAGTTGTTGCGTCTATCAATCGTCTGTTGCGCGGGTCTACGAGCAACCCGTAGTGGCTCAGGAAATCTACACCAATGATAGGCGTTTGTACGTCGGCCACTACAAAACGCCATTTGAAGGCTCGGCGTAACGCTAAATTTAGGGAGACCGCGACTGTTCCGTATGTCGCGATCCGCGTTCCGTTGGCCGCGAACAGCTCGTATTCCGTCTTGTTCGTGTGTCCGCGGATCTTACTGCGTGGATAGACGCAAGTGTCGGCGCCGGTGTCTACTAAGTACGAGACTTTCGTCCGTATGTCCTTAACGAATATGCGGCGTGTTTTTAAACCGTCGGCGTTCGCCGCATTCACGGACGGTTGGTCGCATTTCCCTGCTTCCACCTACACGGGGATCGGCATTTCTTCGCGCGTTCGCGGAACGTCTCGTGGTAATAACAAAGGCCGGAGTCGTACGTCCTTTCTCTCGACCGTGAACGACTCCGCCTTCTTGGTCTCCGTTGTCGACGCGGGGGGTGGTTGATACTCAACGATTTTACCTCAGCCCGCAACTGGTTCATCTGGTCGTTGAATGTCTGGAATAGCGCGAACCAGGGTGCTTCAGGTCGTTCCGGGGGCGTTGGGTGGTCTGTTATCGCTTCCACCCGTGATGTTTGTCCCGTTTCGCCTTTGAACTCTTCTGCGATGAGATCTGCCGAACGCATCAGCTTGTCCGGGTCCGAATCGTCGACCGCGGCGAGTATGCGCCTGATGCGTGCGGGGAGTCGATTTCTCCACAGCGATCGGACAAAGTCCTCGGGAGTGGAGGGACTGGCGAGCTTCCTCAGGTGCTGGTAGAATTGAGATGGCTTTCGATCGCCCATCTCTTCGCTCTCCACCAACTTTTTAACTCGATCGCCATCCGAGTCCGTAAGGATGCGAATTAATTCGGTCTTTAGTTTTTGGTACCGCCCGGTGGCTGGCGGGTTCGTCATGACGCTCTCTACCTGCTGGAGGAGCGGGGTGTCGAGGCTCTTCGCGAGAGTCGCGAATTTTACCTTGTCGGACGTCACTTCCGCCGCGTCCAGTTGCGTTTCTAGCAATGCAAACCAGACCGTAACGTTGGAGGCTTGCAACGGCGGCATCGTAACCGCGATACTACCAGTGGCCTGTGCGTCGTCTTTCGTCGTTGCCATTTTTTTGAAATCACGTCGGGGTCACCAATGTGGTGGAGAAGGTGTTAGGACTCAATAAACAAATCGGTTCGTCCAAATAGTCAATATATTCAAAATTAAATATACTCCTGAATACAGGTTGATTTCGTCACCGGTATAACTCGCTCGATGTAAGCCGTTAAAGAAAAGTCGCACACGCACTCGTACTCGTAATCGCACTCGAATTCAAATTCGTATCTGATGATTTCGGTCGCGTTCGACTATTTATTACGGTCGGGGGGGAAAGCCAAGAAATTCGAATTTGGCTTCCTACGACGGTTGCGTGTAGCGGCGTCCTTGTTTGTGTCCGGAGGTTACGTGTTCTCGAATTGTTTGTGTCTTAACGGTCTTGCCTCTCCGGGACGAAACAACGACATGATTTGAATTGTCCTTCAAACCCTGTGCCGCCACAAAATCTTCGCAGAGCAGCAATGAAGGCCTCACTTGTGAGGTCGTTGACCAGCTCAATGTGGACTGCTTTAACTGCAAGACATACAAAGATTGCTACATATACCTTAATCTTGCGTCGGTTGCGGTCCTTTCGTTCCTTGATGTAAAATGGTCCGCAATAGTCGATTCCGACGTTGGTAAACGGCCGAGATTCTGTTATCCGTGCGGCTGGGAGGTCGCTCATTACTTAATCCACTGGAGGTGGATTGACACGGCAGCAACGGACGCACTTCTTTATAGTGCTCCAAACTTGACTACGTCCGTCGGTAGGCCAATAAGATCTTCTTATGGCGTATAGAGTAGCTTGAGTTCCGGAGTGGAGGTTTAAGAGGTGTTCATACTCGATTATGAGTGCTGTAACGGAAGATTTAGGTAAGATAATCGGATGTTTTTGATTGAAAGGCATTGTTGAGTGACTGAGTCGGCCTCCGGCTCGCAATATCCCGTCCTTGTCCAGAAATGGATTGAGCCGTTGTAGCTTCCCCTTCACTGCAGAATTTCGATCAGCTCGGAGAATACGGATCTCATGTGAGAAATAGCAAAGTTGTAATAATTTGACAAGCTTGTTGTGCGCAATAGTCAAATCATGTGCAGTTAGAGGTCTCCCTCGATCCTGTTTTTGTCTCCATCGAAGGCAACGAGCGGTAATTCTGATTAGCTTAGGCCAAGAGGAATATCTCTCCAGCAGGCTGTGGTCGGCGGGAGTCACGGACAGACAGGTTGCCTCCTTTTGCTCCGGTATTTCGATTGGTAGTGGTACTGGGTTCCACGTCGGCCAATATTCTTCAGGTTGTTGTAGCCATTCTGCTCCATGTTGCCAAATGGTTGGTCTCAGAAAATCTTCGGGCGATTGTCCTCGGGATATGGGATCCGCAGGGTTGTCGGTGGTGGGAATGTGACGCCAATCAAGTGTGAGTCTTCCCTTGGATTTCTGCCACACGATTAGCGACGAAGGTTTTCAGCATATGGGGTGATGTGTTGATCTAATGAAGGACAATGGTGGAGTCAGTCCAATAAACAGTCCGAGAAATATTGTTTGGTTGTGCTTGGAGGACTGTGGTGGTCAATGTTGTGAGAAGAAGTGCTCCACTCAGTTCCTGCCTTGGAATAGTTTGTGATTTGAGCGGAGTCACTTTTGACTTCGCAGTGAGGAGTCGTGTCCAGACATGGCCATCCGGTGTGATGGTGCGAAGGTAAACACATGCCCCATACGCCCTTTCGCTGGCGTCACAGAACCCGTGTAACTCGATTTCGGCTGCAGACTTGATTATTGTTTTGCGTGGAAACCTTACATTGTTTAGTAATGGCAATTGTGCGTAATATTCCTTCCATTCTGTGTGTAAATCAGCCGGCAGAGATTCATCCCAATCGATTTTCAATGTCCAAAGTCGTTGAAGCAGCATCTTCGCTCGCACGATCACTGGCGCAAGTAATCCAAGAGGATCGTAGATCTTGGCGATTCCGGAACTGATTATTCTTTTCGTGATTCGGGAGCTGGTAGGATCGGTTTTGACGGAATATAGGATCGTATCGTCAGAGGAATTCCACACAACGCCCAGAGTTTTGCATGTTTGAGATTCGCCTATAAGTAGGTTATCGTTTATGTCCTGTTCGGAAAGTCCTTGTAGTAGCTCTCGGTCGTTTGATGCCCATTTCCGAATGTTTAAACCGGCTAATTTGAGTAAGTCTGTCAGTTGTGTTTTCAATGACTGTGCCTCGACCTTTGTGTCAACTCCTGTGAGAACATCGTCGACGTAGAAATCTCGCTGTACGACTGTCGCCGTTTGTGGATACCGATGTCCCTCGTCGTCCGCCAATTGTTTGAGGCACCGAATGGCTAGATAAGGAGCCGCCGAATGCCCGAACGTCACTGTGTTAAGTTGATAGGTGTCAATTTCTCCATTAGAATTACGCCACAAAATTTGTTGAAATTCCGATCCTCTGGACGCACAAGAAATTGCCTGTACATTTTTTCAATATCGCCTGTAAGGACGTACCGATGGGAACCAAATCTCAGGAGAATGAAAAATAAGTCTTCTTGTAGTTTCGGCCCCGTGTGAAGTATGCCGTTTAAGGAAACTCCGGTGGCGGTTGGTTTCGATCCGTCAAACACGACTCGAAGTTTCGTTGTTTGGCTGGACTCTTTGATCACGCCGTGATGTGGCAGAAAATATCCGTCGTCCGTGGAGTGGTCCGTGGTGATCTTCGACATGTGTCCCAATTCCAAGTATTCTCGTATTACGGCGTGATAGTCAGCTTCGAATTTTTTATCTCGTTGGAAACGACGGCAGAGAGATGTGAGTCGCTTCATCGCTATGGCTTTAGAGGACCCAAGCGAAAGCGTTGTTTCGTTAAATGGAAGAGCGACAATGTATCGCCCTTCGTTGGTGCGTTGAATGTGATTTCGAAAATGCTCCTCGCATTGTCGTTCTGCTTCAGAAATGTGTGAAGTGGAGCGGGGTCCCTCGCCGATTTCCCAAAAACGGGCGAGTTCCGCCTGTAAAGCCGTCGTGGAAGCGTGAAATGTACGAGCTGAAGATTGTGGGGTTGGACTCCCCCCGATGACCCATCCGAATCGCGTTTTTTGCAGCCGCAAGTCGGACCCGTTTGAATGACTGATATTGAGTTGACCGACGCAAAGCGATGCTAGTGTTGGGCCGGCGCTCAATAAGATTTCGATCGGAGCAGGTCTATGGAATGTTGGATCGGCTAGTTGCAGATTCCTCGGTATTTCTATCATTGAGCGATCTATGGGTTGGTCTGGGACCCAAGTTGATATAGTTGGAATGATCAGGAACGTCAATGTACGTTCGTATGTGCCGTCAGTTGAGGTGATCGAGGTCGTGATATAGCGTTTCGAGGTCGTCGATAGCGCGTCGAGAGTTCCGATCGGGACCGAACATTTCCGTTGATTGAGTTTCAGTGAGTTGGCGAGTTTTTCGGTTATGCTAGAGCCGGGTGTCTAGCAGAGCTCTACAACGGAATGGTTGACTTTTATTGGTAAGTATGATGTCGCTGTCTGCATAAGCCACATGAACCCGCAGAGCATTGAGCATGAGTGTGTCCTGTATGTAGGCAATTTGTACAGAGTGAAGCCCTTTTGGCGGCTTCGGGGCGATTTTTGGCAGATTTCGCCTTGAAGACATCGCAATGCCATATTTCGTGTGGTCCTTGACAAGTTGGACACGTCAACGTCTTGTGTGTAGTGTTGAAAGTATGGAATCGCGGCGCGTGTTGTCGGTGTCGGTTATGTTGCTCGGGTGCCTTTTTTATCGCAGTTGATGGTGAACTTGTTTTATCGCCGTTCGTTCGTGTTTTGAGAAAGTCTACCAAGTGTGTGTATGACGGCATTTTTTTGTCCGGTAATGTGCGTTGCCATTTGCGAATGGCAGTTTCGGTAGTTTCGATGTGAACAATTTGATGAGGACAACGTTTGACATGATTGGTTCACCTAATTTTTCTAAAGCTTTGAGATTTACTTTGACCGTCTCAAGGAAATCGTCTACAGCTTCGGGTGTCTCTTTAGTTATCTTCGGATAATCGAAAATCAAGTCCCAGTGACGCATGCAGACTTGACGGTGACAGTCAAATTTGTCTTTTAGAACGTCAATCGCGATTGGATAATTTATCTCTGTCATGTCTAACGATTGGATGCTTCGCGCGGCCTTTCCGGTCAAGGATGAACTGAGATATTGAAATTTTTGTACGGGTGTCAACCGTTCACTTCGATCTATAATGAACGAGAAAGAGTCGTAAAATGAATGCCAATTTTCGATGGTACCGTCGAAAGTAGGTAGATGAATCTCGAGCAATTTAATTGGTGTCGGCTCGGCAACATTGGGTGAATCGCAGCTTGGCGATTTCGATGACAATGCTGGTGTGTCATCCATGAGAGTGTGTACTCGTACTATCAGATCGTAATATGTGTTTGTTCAACTACACCTTTTACGTGTAGATCTAGCACTGTCTCTCCTGCGAAAGTATTTCGAAATACCTGTCTATGCAGTGCGAATGTCCTTATTCTCGCACGTGGAATAGTGTTCTTCGCTTTAGGGATTTGTAAGATCCCCTTTAAAGATTCAAGCTTTCAATCCAGCTCCCCTGATGATTTAAATCATCAGTCGACCCACTCATCGCTTATGCCATCCCCTTTACAGTTGTCTTTATTACGTCTCTCGTGACTTTTCACTAACCTCGGAATTGTCTTCCTCCTTATTGAATGGCGTTGTTGCATTCCTTTCACTCAGTCATCAGTTATTGAATAATTGTGTTGAATATCTAATAACCATTCGCACCTTGGAATCTCATGCGATATAACCGATGAACATCGACATGTTATGCTTTGAGTCTTTGAGGCATTTCATGGTTAAAAACTACGAAGTCCGGTTGTGTCGATAAGATATATACAAGTGTATGGTGATGCAGACTGGAACTTCTGAAAAGAAGGTGATTAAAGTAATAATGAAAATGGAAGTAGAGAGTTCTGTGATTGTGATTATCTTGTTCCTTCGTCTACAGTCCTTTTGCTTTCTTATACTTATTTCACCGGTGAGTGGTACTCAACTTGGCCGTGGCGCCATGGTGGTCACCGGTGACCGGCGCACCAAAATTAGTAAAAATACATAAATTGAACAAATCGATTATTATAATAATTATAATTAATAATCTATATTAACGATTACTATCGTTACCGCAATGGTGTGACGAAATTAATGTAGTATAAAACATATAAAGATAGTTTTATTTAAACATGAAATATAGATCTGTTATGTGCGTCCTCTACCAATGGCTGTCGAACATGGAAAAACCCGCTTCTACCTTAGTGAACAATATTCTCATTATAATATATAATAACTTCGACTTGAAAGATGTATGATGGCAATTAAGGGCCTTGTCAGTCAAGTAAAGAATGCTAAATCTTGTTGCGGTTCTTTAGGATTATTACGGGTTTGAATAAGTATGACCAAGGGATGGATTATGGTTGTTGGTAGGTTTCCGGACGTAACAACATAGAATAATTCTTCGGCAACGCGAAGAAATAATATGAGATAATTAATAATCGCAATAAATAAGTGAATCGAGAGCGAAATTGCACTACAGCTCCATGGGGGTCACCGGTGGCCTCAGTGAGATGAATTCATTAATGATAATTATACAGCATAACATATCTCTTGTAGGTAATATTTCAGCATTGTACGTATCGCATAATAAAAAATTCAACCAAACGGTCAAACTCTTGTAAAACTGGCGTGGCATTCAACGTGTTAAATAAATCAAATCACTGTATGTAGTGTAGTATAAAACGCGTTTGCATGAAATACATCACATATCACAAACGAAAATTGAGATTATATTATAGTATATTATATCATATTATAATGAGATTATGTTATATAGTACTGCATTAAGATAAGTAAAATTTGAGTTCTAGACAAAATCATAAAGCTATTTTTAATTTAAAACATATTCATTTTAATTCAGGTGCTCCTGTAGGTTCACTTCTGTGTGGAACTAAAGACTTTATCACTAGTGCAAGAAGAATCAGGAAAGTACTTGGTGGGGATATGAGACAAGTTGGTATTCTTGCTGCAGCTGGGCTTGTAGCTCTTGAAAATATTCCTAAATTAGTTCATGATCATAGAAGGGCTTATGCTTTTGCATCTGCTCTAAATGAAATCCAGTCGTCTATATTTTCGATCGATTTGAGTACTGTACATACAAATATTATTTTCCTTAACATCGAATCTGACACCATTGACGCAGCGAAGTTCATTCATTGTTTGCTAGAATTTGTTGATGCCGAGAACGAACACGTTGTCGTCAAGTGTTTGGGATTGTCCGATTCACTTATCAGGTTTGTATTTTCTTTCGAAATTACAGACGATGATTTGATGTTAGCTATTAAAAAGGTTACATCCGTTATTAAAAAGTTAGATCCTAAATTCTAATCATTGTAGTCAAGAGTGCCTAATTGTTATCTAAACTATATTTATTGGGATACGCATAATTCCTTTTTGTTATATCAAATCTTTTTCAATCAGCCTCTTCTTCTTCTTGTGATAAATGATTTTCCAAATCGACCAAATCTAATCTGAAAAAAACATCTAGAAGAATAAATCTAAAAACAGAAATTCCCTATTATTTTGAAAGCCTACACACTTTGAAAGCAGATATTTCATTATATTCTGTTTTTCAAAGATTTTATCATTCGTTTTAAAGAATGTAAAACGCTCAGTTGGGAGATGTTTGCACAACCCATGACGTACTATCCGAAGGCAAAAAATTTGGCACCAGATATGCTCATCGCCGTGCTAGCACATTTCGAAAATTCTAGCTTTTGAGGCAGCGACCTTCTTTTGCAACAAAAGGCGACGGGTTACACCGTCTCTTTAATCGACTGGGGGATAGAAACGCATCAAACCTACTCAGTTCGATTCGGTTGGTGCCATGGAAGTTTGCGAAGATGACACCACGGGCCAGAAAGACCCTCCTGCCAGGCTGGACCAATTGCTAAGACATCGTGTCGCCCAGCTGATTATATTGAGGTTGGCAGGATGCCTAGTGAACATCGACCCTTCCCCAAGAGAAACAATGACTGTGAAGTCGCCGTTGGATCGCCAGCCGATCGGAGAATTCTTGTGAGACGTGGATTTCTACCTTCTGCCACTAACAATTTTTACGTTACGATCTCGTAAGCATTGAAATACATTTTTTTATTTTATTTCATTTCTATTCAAATTTAATGTACAAAAGGTGCCAACGGAATTTAGCCGCTGCTGTGGACAATTATTTGTATTACAAACTAAGCTGCGATTTGATTTATTCTCGAGCTAATTTCTAATCTCCTCGTGGCTTTTATTCCCCATGTTTTCAAGCGAGAAATTGCCGTCTCCTTACAACGCATCCTTCGAATATATCTTTTCAAAAATTCTGTCCAATTCGAAATCGACAGCTCTTTACAAACAGACGATATATTGGGTCGCCTGGTAAGTTCGTTTCGATTAACATTTCATATTCGTTTCGTACATGTGTTTCTTGAGTTACATAGGCGCCATTTTCCCGCACCTTTCTCCATATGAGTATAAATTGAATATTTCATCTTCCCAGAATTTCCCGTCATTCACTGACCAATTACTGTCATCTATAATTTGTAAATGTCAACAGCGAAGCAAAGAAGAAATTATCGTCTATACGAGAAGCTATCGTTTATCAACGCTGTATAAAAATGTGAAACCGAATTTCCTCGCGCGGAAGAGCCAAGGTTTCATAAGGAAAATTACCGCACCTCAGCGTGAGCCAAAATTTATCAGATTTTAGCCAGCTCTGCTTTAATTTTCTGTTTTAATTATATCTCCGTTGGCAAACAAGGCGCGAACAAGTTTAGTCGTGTATTTCCTTTTACGTATCCAAAAGTTGAAAAAATTGATTCACCATTCCTGCTGGCGAATAAATTGCTAAATATAAATATCAATGACGGGCATATTTTACTGAAATACGTGATGCCGCTGATTTTATCGTTAACCTGTCATGATAGTGATCTGACATCACTCTGACAAGCTTCTAGTACTGTTCGATGCAAATCACGATGTCAGGTGAATTCCATTTGCCGGTCAAATTGCTAATCATCGGCCGATAAGATCGACATTGAGTGTTCTTGATCAATGCCGTCAAAAATGAA
>JACXIX010001428.1:0-14073 GCA_014737535.1 Bombus cullumanus | reverse complement strand
TTTTTTTGTTTTTAGGTTATCTTCCGCACTCCTCAATATTATTACTATTAATAATATTTTCAATAAATAATTATAACTAATTATTGATCCTATAACCTGTTGTTATTTCTTTACTCAGTGGTAGGATTACAATAGCTATTATTATATCGAATGGATAAATCTATCACACCGTTCTGACCCAAAGAAAACCTTTTATTGCACACGCATACATGGACTAGGGATAAAAACAAATGAACATCTTAAACTTATCGATTAAATCTATCGATTATAACTAGAAGCACAACTTTGACATACATATATCAATATCGCATATACATCAGACGTATATCAATATGTCTTTCCTCTACAGAGCAGTTCGGTTCATTAATTTTACCGTAGCAGTAACGTAGACTGAAATGGAACTCGCTGGTAAAAGTATTGCTGTCGTCTAAATTTTCATTTAGATGCAGTAAGATTATCGGGAATTTTTGTTTCAGAAAACGACTATTGCGACTGATAAAGCCATCTGACGCGCCTATTTGGTACCGTCAGTCGTTTGCAGGCTGGTTCGTAAGAATTTCCTCTAGATGAACTTGGCTACCTATCAAATCAGTTATCAAATGACTGTCGCACGAAATAAATCATCGCGAATCAAATTTTAAGAAAAGACTATGCAGATTTCTAGTTTAATCGATGAACGTTAGTGGAAGAATTTTTAATCCATCTGTCGACTGAAGTATCGACGCGCGTAAAACGACTGCCGTAACTCAACGCGCTCTACTTGAAGAACGCGGTGACTTACCATACACGTGAGCGAGCTTTCACATCGCTTACAGACACGCTGTATAGATACCTCCACCGTCATTTCAAACTGCCAAACTTGTTCCTTAAATTCCTAGGATTAAAAGAGTCGGCGATAGAGATAAATGGGTGTACAGACACAATTCAACGGGGGAACTTGTTAAATCGATCCTGAGAGAATAATGTTTGATACGGCCAAGAGTTGATTAAACAATTCCATTGGCGGCAGCTTTCAAGTTCGATGAATAGTTGATAATTCCTGTTAGTATTAAAATAATGAATTTCAATTGGCAAAATAAGGAATGAAAACATTGTGAATGTTGTTTTCTTGAGAAGAATGAGACAAGAATATGAAAAGAAAAAGTTAATTTTTGTAATTGATATTGAAGAAGAAGTTCTTCTCGGTTAAACATTGTTTAACGTACAACTCTTTTTTCTCCTTTTTTTAAGTTTATACAGATATTTTCTACAATAATTCTATACACGTTACGTTAATTCTATGTTACTAGAATATTAATATTGTTCCTGTATCATATGATAGAACAGAAGTCGAAATCTTCTCGTGCAGATCCGTGATTAGTCTTTGGCAATGATAGACATTAAATCGTAATATCCGGCGAAAGATTTCATCGACGTCGGAACATCGAAGCTGATCGCACGAAACAAGACGAACAAGGCGCACGCAATGTGTTCTGTTCCCACGTAATCAAATACTGTCCTATCGACGTTCTCATTTTTCAAGGCAGAAAGTGATTCCACAAGGGATTATAGTTCGAGATGTCGGAGGTAATCTTCCGAATTGGCCTGATCTTTAGGGATTCGATGAAAGGGTATTGGCACAATTACCGTCACCATGACGTAGCTATTTTGTGGACGTAGCTATTGCGTTCTTTCGATTTTTTTCTTCGCAATCATGTCGATCACAAAAAACCGCGTACCAAGCTAACTAAAAGTTCCTTTGACGTCCTATATAACTTTTTCTGTTATGTTTAAGAAGACATTATCTTCTTGTTCTTTTTCTTGTCCTTTAAGAAATATGTCATTTATATTTTAGCAACGGTAGATTTTGTAACAGTAGTTTGGGTAATTTTACATAATTTGCAGCAAATAACTGCACGCAGTACGTGGGCTGTATCTTTGGTGTATGATTAAGATTTTTAGAAGCAAAAAATGTTTAATTTCGCTATTTTTCTGAAAATGAAAATTATACTTTACTATTTTACTACTTATTGTTAAATTTTACTACTCTTTGTGTATTTTACACTTTTCATAAACAACGTGTTTCAAATTTTGAAAAGGGAACGTGAAGAAGTAAGCAAAGAAAGAACAGCAAAGTTAAATGTTTAAATGTGCCTATTAGAATTTAATCTTTTTAGATTTTACTGTGCACAATATACTAGCGAAAGTGAAATAATTACATGTATAGAGTTGTACAACCTGTCTCTCCCTCCCTCTCTCTCTCTCTCTCTCTCTCTCTCTCTCTCTCTCTCTCTCTCTCGGCACATGCTTCTACTTGTACTTTCGTCTGACTAACAACGGGACTTGACTAATTCTACTTAGATATACATCTCTGGTGGAGAAATTTTCTACGAACGGAGCTTTATTTTAACTATAACAATTAGCTCTTCGTTACAGAGAGTTTGTAAACTATCATGAAGTACCAGTACCAATAAGTAATTATTCGATATTCTCTGTGCTCTTCTTTTTTGAAATCGAAGAAAACAGAAGTTTTATTATTTTCTTCGTATCTCTTTTGCCTTTTCTCGTTCAATTTAAAATACGTAGTCGTTATTTCGTGGCAGCCTGTACGATATAACTATACTTAGAAAGTAAAAAGCATGAGGAACTTCAAATATTCCAAAATATGGCGAAGAATGAAACGAATGCTATGTTCGTCGTTTTTCGCGGCTCCCAAGTACATCATCAACTCTGGTGATCATTGAAGAAAGAATACACGCACGAGTTCGTGTAAATTCAAAAAGAATCGTTGCAGAGGCCTATGACGAGCCATACGTAGTGACGCACATTAACGCTCAAGATGGAGGTAAATTAAAGATATCGAGTAGTAGTACGTTTAGTTGATTTATTTGCACTCTGTACGCGAAGAGAATCACTAGCAAGTTAAGATGCAAAGTAATGTTGTGTTTAGTTGATTTATTTGCACTGTTTAATATACACGGAAAGAGTCAATGGCAAGTTACGATGTTGACCGATTGAAGATTGAAAAACTACTATCCTTCGGTGATGATGATGTTGTCGCGGAGGAAAATTAGTGATAAATGTATCTAACGCACGGAACCAGCGGATTCGTTGATGGTAATTTTGGTTAGGAAAGTGAGGGCAGCGATGTCGATCCGTCAAGATCGCAAAGGGTTAATAGCCACGCATCCAATAAGCCAACACAATAAACTTTCCAGCCTATACCTTTCTCTCTTCAAACTGCTCGCGAATCCGTGAGTGTTCGGACGCGTACACTCGCTGTCGCGATCGAACGACAAAGACTAACCTGTGTCACGTACGTGCTCATGCTTGACCAATCTTCATAACTCAGCTTTCATAGTTATTTTATAGTTGAGAAATGTGGATCATAATCGCCAAAATAAATATGTAGGAACGTTTACATTACACGTAGAGATGATAATAAAATAGTTTTGTATTTATTTAATATGCGATTTACAAGATATTCATAAAGAACCATTGTACGTGTTTCAGCACTCTTCTAGTCTCACTCTTTACTATGCGTACGAGACAATGACATTCTTCTGTCCTACGAGACGCTGCGCACGCACAAACTCACACACATACTCACACATACTCATACACATACTCATACACATACTCACACACATACTCATATTCATATATGTGTATCACTTTTTTTTATACTTGGGGAAATCCTCATGGATCCCCCTCCCCCCGCTTGGAAGCGGCGGGGTAGTGTCGGACTATATCGACTAAAACCCCACGGTGGACCGCTCGACGCTCAGCTGGAATGCTCGGGACCCTGAAAATTTTCGGATTACTGCCGGAACACTCCTGCGTCTTCTCCTGTCTGAGGGAGTTGTTCCTTGATTAGTTCGGGCATTGGGAGGGACCAGCCCTCTCTGCGCTATCCCCTGGGTCGTCGTGCAAGTCTGAGGAGGTCCAGAACCTCCTCGGCGTGTCTATGACCACCTAGGACGGCGTAGGGCCGTCCTTCGGCGTGGAACCCTGCAAGGGTGGGATGTTCTCACCCTCTCCTGCTCTGTTCGTTCCTTTACGAGCATGACGATTTCACAATATGAGCGTACTGTGAGGAGTTCTTGTGGCCACCTCAGCATCGCTTTCACAACTGACGAGAGGTTTAATCTTTCGCCAATCGTTAGTCGTAGAATACAACGTGGGGCCTCCCACGCCGGACAAAATTCTATCGTGTGCTCGGCTGTGTCCTCGCCCTCGTCGCAGCCTCCAAGCCTCCCAGTTTGGCAGGACCGATCTAATAGCTCGGTTGCACCGGATCTGGTCTTCGGTGAGTAAGTAGGAGCGCCATCGCTCCTACACCTCTTGTCTATCTTCCCACCGAACGTCTCGGGCAGTCAACACGACGGGGGGGAGATGTGTATCACTACTGCACGGCTGATCCGGTGTAGCGCACAAAATTACATATTTCAATACACCTCCTTAATTTTGTCCTACATATTCATTTCCTTTCAAATTGTTTTATTCACATGGATCGTAAATTCCCTCTTCAATTTTTACTGTAGTGCTTAAACGATAATTTTACCTTTTGAATAACTTATACTTTTTATAGACCAATCAAACCATTTTAAGAAGTAATTCAAATTCTTCAATTTTATTTCTCCCTAGAGCCTTTGTTAAAATATCAGCTACATTACTTTCTAAATCTACTTCTATAATGTCAATTTCTTTACTTTCATAACATTCATTTACTAAATGCAAACGAAGTTCAATGTACTCAGAATTTTTTGTCAGGTTTCCAAATTTGGATATCACAATAGCTCCAGAATTGTCTTCGTAAATTTTTATTGGTCTCTCGATCATTATTTTAAAGTCTTTCAACAATTTTCTTACAAATTTAACTTCGCTCACTGCTTCTGATAAAACTACATATTCGCGGCTGTTGATGTTCTTGTCACACTACTTTGCTTCCTCGAGTTCAAGTATATTACGTTTCCGAAAAATCTTATTGCGAATCCCGTAGTGGATTTTCTATCGAATTTATCGGCAGCCCAATTAGCGTCAACGAAACAATCCATAACTTCAGCATTTAAGTTTCTTTTGTAAGTTAATTTTAATTCTCTAGTCAAATACAAGTATTTTAGAATTCTTAATGCATATTTATAATGAGTCTTGTCGTAACTGTTTTGGAATCAACTTAAATAGTTTACGTTATAGCTAACGTCTAATCTTGTTCCAGTACTAATATATAATAAAGCTCCTATGAGGTTTCTATATCTTACATCGTCTGAGGCTGATTATGCGGGTTCTAAACTTAAGTTTTGTTCCATCGGTGTACAATATAGTTTACCATTTTCTATATTATATTGACTTGCTAATGACTCTATACATATACTTTGGTCTAGCTTCATTTCACATTTCTTATAATCGTGAGGTGTATATGTCGTCCGTGATAATAGTAGCTGCAGGGTGTAGATGTGACTGCTGGGGTACTGCTGTATTTCCTTCCTATTTAAGAATCGTGGAAGCAAAATCGGACTACAGACGCCGGGATTCGAACCCGGGTCTCGAACGTTCGTAACCTAAAGTGCTAACCATCGCGCTGCCGTCGTCCGGTTTTAGTTAGTGTCGAGTGGCGGTATTTGTGCTGTCGAGTGCCGTCATAATCGTATTCAATGTTAATCCCTAAGTGTTGAAGTGGTTATCACGTTTAAGAAAACCCTACATCTGGTCTTTTTAGTTTTCTCAAGCACTGAAGCCATCGACAGCGTATAGACAATAAACTGGGATGAAGGCAGACCATAGGCAGTAGACAGGCGACGATGGCTTCGGGGTTTTCAGTTATAAGGTAACACTGCTAGCGTGCGGATCGGACCCAGCTCAAATTATATTCCTACTTAAACTTCTGTATTAAAATATATTTTCTACTTTACAATTTATCCACACGTTCCTCAGTTCATACATCTAATAACCTCAACACTAAGTAAGTCTTTACTTCTGCTAAATCTTTCATCGCAAATTTGTTTGACAATTTGTTTTTAACCTCATCAATTTTCCTTTAATTTTTCCCCCACATATCAATAAGTCGTCTACGAATAGAATTAAATACACAACATCATCGCTCTCATACTTTACATACAGGTAAGTATCACTTTCGCTTCTTCGAAATCCTAATTTTTTCATATAATCGTCGAAACATTCATACCAAGCTCTTGAATTTTCACGCAATCCATATAATGCCTTTGATAACTTAGATACTTCTCCGCTTTTGTCGTCATAACGCATCGGTTGTTTCACAAGTACTTCCGACTTTACAGCTCCGTTTAAGAATGCTGTTTCTACATCCATTTGCATAATTATTAAACTATATTGGCAACAATATGATAATAGTAATTTCAACGCCTGCATTTTTTCTACTGGAGAGTATAAATCTTCCAGTACTTATTTTTGTTGAAAGCCTCGAACAACTAGTCTCGCTTTCTTACGATTATCAGATTTATTCGTATATATCTATTTCAAATAAAATATTTTCTTGTGTTTTAGTTTCTCTACTAATTGCCAAGTTTTATTTTTAATAAAACAATTCATTTCTCGATCCATTGCTTCTTTCCATGAATCGCTGCCATCTCACTTAAAGCCTCTTCATGGATTTTAGGACTATCTGCGCTAACCACATTCACGTAAATGAAATATGAGCTCGATTGGCCGTATTTTTGAGGTTTCTTTTTTTCCCGTTCTGACCGTCTCAAAACATTTCCTGTATCAAGTTTCCCTTCTGATTTGTTACTTAAGTTCATGTCCTTTTTTGTTTTAACGTTTTCGGCTGTCTCGTCATTTATTAAACTTTGGTAAATTTTGCTTGATTCAGTGTATTCGTCAAAACTTCTTTCCGATTCATCATCTGTTTCATCTTCTGCTTAAAATCCTACTAAATTCTCATTTTCACCTATAAATTCTACGTGTCTTGCGATTAAATTTTGTTGTTGATTAAAATTCTTGGGTTAAGAGTTTGTGAGATATAACAACATGGATGTCCGTCCTGTGATAGGATAGCACCTATACCTTCGTTACTGGCGTCGGTCGTTAATGTGAATTGTTTTGCAAACTCTGGGAATTTTAGTACGGGTGATGAACAGAGTTTGTATTTCAATGTCTGGAATGCTTCCTGGGTTTTATCTGTCCAATGAAATGGTGTCTCTTTCTTTGTATGTTCAGTCAAGGGTTTCGCAATATTAGAAAAGTTTCTGATGAATTTGCCGTAATAATCTGCTAGTCCTAAGAAAGATTTGATGTCTGTGGGATTACGTGGCTGTTTGAAGTTACTAACGGCTTCCAATTTTTTGGAATTTGACTTTACACCTTTAGCGGTTACTATATGTCCGAGATATTCTAGTTCTGGTTTGAGGAATTCATATTTGTCTGGCTGTAATTTGAGTCCGATTTCGCGCAAGCGTTGCAATACTATCGCGAGGTTGCTATTGTGCTCTTCAATCGATTGTTCGAATATTATAATGTCGTCTAAATATACAAAGCAATGTTTATTTATGAGTCCTCGTAGCACGGTATCCATCATGCGTTGGAACGTTGCAGGTGCATTTTTTAAACCGAATGGCATTCTATTGTAATGGTAGTGTCCTTGTGGTGTAGAGAATGCTGTGTATTTCTTAGAGTTTGTGTCCATTGGGATTTGGTGGAATCCGGAGGATAGATCGAGGGTTGAGAAGAATTTTGCGTTGCCTAGTTGGGATAGTATGTCGTCTATGTCGGGTAATGGATATGTGTCTTGGTCAGTTAGCTCGTTTATTTTTCTAAAGTCTATTACGATTCGCCATTTCTGTTTCCCTGAGGTGCCTGCCTTTTTCGGTGCTACCCAGACTGGCGAATTGTAAGGGGAATCAGATGGTTCTATGATGTTCTTTTGTAGCATTTCGTCAATTTGTCGTTCAATTTCCTCTTTATGGCATTCGGATGGTCGGTAGGATTTTGTGTTAATGACTTTATTCTCTTTTAACGTTATTGTGTGCTTAGCAAGGTTAGTGCATGGTAAACGGTGGGTCTCTAAATTGAATACGTCGAGGTAGAACAGCAATATCTTTAAATGTAGAGACTTGACCGTATGTATTTGAATCTTCGATAAGACTGGTTATCTTGGCTGGGCGCTCACCACCATTGATAAAGCATATCGTTGTCGGCTTTCCTTACAAGTAAACTGTCTTTGACACTGTTTGCTTTTGGGGTACGTTGTTTTCCTATTGCAATAAAAGAATATTATCGTCAAGTTTTAGTTGTTGATTCGAGAGTTCAAATTTGAATTTAGGTAGGGCTGGTAAACCGAGTATGCTGTCCTCTATGATTGGAATGTTGTCATCTACTACAAAGAATTTTAAAGTTTTACCGAATAATTTCACAAAGGCGTGTTCGTTAGTAGTAAATCTAGAGTGTCCCATTGAGAATTTTTGTTCTTTTACTGTTCTTGGTTGTAATACACATCTTCGCTTGCGTATGTTAATTCCTGCTCCGCTGTCGACGAGGAATTTATGTTGTCGTCCGTTGGATCGTAGAAGCACTGTGGGTAGTCTTCCTGTTGTGGCGTTAATTCGTAGGTCTGGTCTATTGGTTCCTCCGTTTCCTCCTTGCATGTCTCCATATTGTGGACTCCTGGTGGTCTCGGATATTGGCCGGGGTGATCAAAAATTTCTACATTGACTGGAGGCATGTCCGATTTAATTACACTTGAAGCATTTCAGTTGAATTCTTTGGGTAAGTGGCATTCCATCGTCTTGCCGGAAGGTTCTTGGCATTGGATTAGGTGTTGGAATTGGTTTTTTAATGATTGGCTTGGGATTATTGATCGTTGGTCGTCGCTGCTCGGGGAGTCGTCGTTCCATTGGTCTTGGTCGTCGATTTCGATCTTCTCTGAAGTATCGCTCGATGTCGGTGGCCTTCTTTTCAGCTTCGATGATACTGTATGGTGGACTGGCGAGTAATACTTGTCCTATTTCGGTTTTTAGGCCTCGAATGAAATCGGTTACGGAGTTTCTCATTCTATTGTTCATTGCTCGTCTAGTAATTTCGTCCGAATATTCAATTGTTATATTATACTGTAGCTTATTGAACGCTCCGCGGAACCTGATGATATAACTTCAAACATCTTCGTTGTAGTGCTGTGTTATTTCGCGTAGCTGATCTAGTTGTTCCCTAACGGAGATTTGGGTGGCTACGTTTCGTCGTAGGGCATCGTACAGTTGTCCGTATTCACTGATCGGTATATTGCGGATGGCCATTGCGGCTCTACCCATAATTTTATCGATCTTAATCATTTCGAGTAGGATTGATTGTTCGCTACACATGGCTCGTACTTCACGTACTTCGCGTATGAACTCTTCTACTCCGATATAGTCTTCGCCGTTTAGCTGTGGAATACATGCTATCGCGTCTCTGGCTCGTAAGCTCGGAGAAGTAAATTGCGATAAACGGTCTTCGCTGGAAGGGTGATCGTTAGCTTCTGGTCGAATCGGTGGGAGAGGTCTGTCTCTCGCGGTACTAGATTCGTCCATGGTAATAAAGGAGCCTAATTCAGCAGTAGCGTCATGTCCTAAATTTATTTTCGAGATATTTTTTCCTAATAGTTCTATCTCTGCTGCACGTTTTTTGTTTTCATTATCGGAAATTCGTTGTGTTTCTTTTATACATTGCACAAGAAATTCGATTCGCCCGTTTTGTTTCTGCATAGCGTCGAGTATGGTACGAGTCGACTTATCCATAGCTCCGGGTCTAGGCAGAGTGTCGCCCGACATAACGCTATGAAAATTTTCGTTTTGCTATCCCTCGGAAGATACCTGTGACAATACCGTCGCCGCCTGGGTGAATTTGGTGATACGGCTGAAGGGCCGTTGCGATGGGGGCTCGTCGGTTACCCCGTAGTACTGATAATCGTCGTACTTGTCTTTGCCAAGACATTTCCTGTTGGAGTTCACAACCCAGGACGTGTCGTGGAATGCATCGATTCTGGAAGTGTCGGTGACTACCTCGGTCCAGGAAGTATCGATGAACATCAATCGAACGTATCTCCGCTGCTACTGAGGTTATGTAGGCAATTCGATGCGCGTTATACTCCGCATTTGTTGCTTAATACACAGCACATCATCCGGATTGCGCTATGTTAACTGTGTTCCCTGTCGAATCCAATGCATTTGCAATGCATTTTTCAATTTTCAAGGCCAAAGATTTATTCGAACGTATCTCCGCTGCTATTGGTGTTATGTAGACAATTCGAGGCGCGTTATACTCCACATTTGCTGCTTTATACAGAGCACACTATGTGGTTCGCGCAATGTCATCTCTTTTCCCTCTCAAGTACTATACAATTACATTTTTTGATTTTCAAGGCCAAATATTTAATGGAACGTATCTCCGCTGTGATTCTGGTTATGTGGACAATTCGAAGCGTGTTATACTCCACATTTGTTGCCTAATACAGAACACATCATCCGGTTAGCGCTATGTTAACTGTGTTCCCTGTCAAATCCAATGCATTTGCAGTGCATTTTTCAATTTTCAAGGCCAAAGATTTAATCGGACGTATCTCCGCTGCTATTGGGGTTATGTAGACAATTCGATGCGCGCTATACTCCGCATTTGTTGCTTAATACAGAGCACATCGTCCGGTTTTCCCTATGTCAACTCTTGACTACTTTTTCTCGTCTTTGAACATCCCAATAATCCTAGGCATTGCGTGTGGGACAGCTTTTCTTCCCTTGTTTGTCCGAGCTAT
Organism: Bombus cullumanus; assembly: GCA_014737535.1. Taxonomy (NCBI): domain Eukaryota; kingdom Metazoa; phylum Arthropoda; class Insecta; order Hymenoptera; family Apidae; genus Bombus; species Bombus cullumanus. The sequence goes on along the minus strand of JACXIX010001428.1, from coordinate 3,341 downwards.
AATCAAATCAGTAATCCTAGTCAGTTGATCCTAGTATTTTAATTTGAATCCTTTCTCCAAAAGTTTGCATAGAAAATGGTTGTCTCAACGAAATTTCCACGGAATCCATTTTAAGAATCCATTTTAAGATCATTTTAAAAAGAAGATTCGGGCGAAACTGTAGGAAGACTGACTAGTCTTCGATTTCAATGATATTTCGACATGTTGTAGAAATCAATATTTCAATCAACTTTTTCCTATACACATAAGGGGAGGAACTCGCATAAATGTCGCCGAGAAATATTCGCGAAAAGTTACCAGTATCACTGGAATGAATTCTACTTACAGTTGGGTAACATTAGTGACAGCGTATGCATTAGTTTAGTTTAACTAAACTAAGTAAGACGATACTAAAATTATATGCAAGACAGAGAAGTAAGACGACATCGACGCAATAGCGTCGTAACAAAGGCAATACGTCGATTGGGTCTTTTATACGATATTATATTTATTGGAAAGTATTAGAATAGTTTATTGGGTATAGTGATCGATTCGAACTCTACGTAGTTCATGACGGTGACTCGGCCGTCTGGCGAGCGCATGTTCCACTGTTGCAGAATTTTTCGTTGGTCGGAGCTATGTAAGATATTTTCCGACCAGGCGATGGTGATGGCGGCCGCCGCCATGAAGTCCTCGTCACAGTGGGTCGCCGCCCACCGCGGCAATCTTCTTCTCCTTCCCGGTGGGCCGATGGGCCCGCGCGCACCAAACGGACGGTCGCCCATCGCAACATCAACCACCACCTCCATCAAAATGTAGAGGTGGTCCGAGAGGGTCTCCCCCGGAGACACGGCCCAACCGGAAACACGGCGGGATGCGGCAGGGTTTGCCCACGTGAGGTCCACTATGGACTTGCCCCGCCACGCCACGCACGTGCTGGACGACCCCCGGTTCATAAGCCGAAGGTCGAGTGCGGCCGCCCAGTCTTGCACGTCGCGCCCCCTTCCGTTGATCCTACGGGAGCTCCACGCCGTTGAATGAGCATTGAAGTCCCCGAGGACCAGAGACGGGCAGGCGCCCAAACGCCTCACGCACGCCACGAGTCTGTCCAGGAAGGAGGCGTATTCCGTCCGGCTGATGTTGGGCGACACGTAAACGGCCACCACGGCCAGGACGCCCCATTTCACGGCCACGATGCCCGTTCCCGCTCGATCACCGAGCAGGCGGGGCTTCCCGCAGTCCCGGTCCAGAATATGGCGACCGTGCCGGTCGGACCCCCAGCTCCCCGTGACGTGTCGGAAATGCTGTATGGCTCGGCCACTGCTGCCAACCCGATCCGCAGCTCCGCGAGGCTCTGGAACATTAAGTCCTGAGCCCGGCGGGAGCGGTTAAGATTGCACTGCAAAAGCAGTTGTCCTCCTCTTCTTCTTCTTCTGCTCATGTCGGGGAAGGCTCCGTCTCCATAGCCTCCTTCGGGCCATTCACCTCGCGGTCGGTGTGTCCGACTTCTCCGTCCTCCCTTTTGGCCTTCGTGGGGAATGTTGATGGCTGCGTCGTTTTCTTCCTCGTCGTCACGTCCCCGTCGTAGGCTGGAACGGTTCTTACCTCCTGTATGGCCTTCTTCTTACGGAGTGGCGGATTGCATACCGGTGCCCCATTCGATGCGACGCGGGCAGCCCCGGGTCCGTGCACACCGGGCACTTAGGTACCCGCGCCGAGCAGTCCCTGGCGCGATGTCCTTCCGTCCGCAGCGGTAGCATCGCTCCGATCGGTCGACCGTTGACGGCGCACGTGACCCGACTCCATGCACCTGAAGCAATGGAGTCGGCGCGTCGGGAGAGGGGAAACCCTCGCTGCTGACCAACCTATATTGTTCTTACCTCCGCAGATTTTCCTGGCCGCTGACAGCGGGCAGCGTAGCCATACCGACCCGAGGCGCCGAGGAGCGGAGTGTATGACTCCCACGCTGACTTCATCGGCCCGGCAGCCCCCGGCTTCGGCAACTGCGGCTACCACCTCCTCCGGGGTAACCGAGTCCTCCAGTCGGGTCGCTCTTAGCTCGGCCGTCCTTCGCGGCACGGCTACCTTGGCGGGCAGGTCCTTCAGCGTGACCGCCTTCCGCTCGGCTAGTCGCGATGCTTTGCTCTCGGCGTCCTGGCCTGAGATCTCGAACAGCAACGCCCCTGTGATCATGTTTCTCGGTCCTAACTCCGCCATGTCGAGTTCGGAGAGTTTGATTTCCCTCTTCACCACCGACAAGGCATCTCTGTACGTGAAGCCCGAGCCGTCCCTCACGGTGAGGGATACCGCGGCACACCGTGGGGGTCGGGGAAGGCCAGGTACTTCATTGCCGCGTACATTCATTCCAGCTCCGTTGCCGTTGCCCGCTCCCCGCATAAATTCTCTCCCCGTGCGGGGGCGCACCGAAGGCCGAGCGGCCACCTCCTCGAAAGTCCTTACCTTTGATCCGCCACCGCCAGCCGCCGCCCCGGACGCTGGAACCCCTGTTTGCAACGTCGACGACGTCAAAAATGACGATACCCGTCCCTCGGTTGGCGCATGGATCGTTGGAAGATGTTGCGCCGCTGGCTTCTTATAGGTCTACCTCGTCGGCCAACGACTCCACGGTCGACCGCGAGGTGTCTCTCGACGGCCGCCACCATGCTTGCATGGTTCTTACGGCGGCGGCAGCATCCGTAGCCGTGGGGGTCGTCCCCACTGGTATTAATTCCCGCCACGATTCCTCCATCCTACGGAAGAACAGGATCTTGAGGTCCTGTAGCGGATCTCGGGGTTCTGGACCACCAAATCTACTCGCTTTCTTCTCTTTTGTATTTCTCCCCATCCCGTCGGGGCAGCGGAAACGGCACGACCCTGACCAGCGGTGTGGGTTAGGTGGGGGAGGGGGACCCATATTCGCTCCCGTTGTGGCCCCGGGAGTACCTCTTTTCGCCCCCCTCGTAGAGGTGATCTCCACCTCTTGTCTTTCACCGTCATTATTGCCGCCCATTACTGCCCTCTCCGTACGTTCTTTGGTCAACCGTTCCACCGTCTCTTGGAGACGACTGACTTCTCCCTCCAGAAAGCGCACCCTCCTCCGCAGGTATGCGACGTCCTCTTCGTCCCGACCGTGGGTTGTCGGTCCATGGATTGTGGGTTCCGTGTCCTTCACGGTCACTTGTTTGTTGACCGGTCCGATTTTCCTTTCGTCATTCCGCGCGTCGTTGCCGCCGTCGGCACCATCGCGGATGGTAGGGGCGGCGGCGGCCCCGGCGCCAGTGTCAGGGTCGTCGCCCGCCCCGCACCTAGCGCGCCTCTTCTTCCTTTTGTCGGGAGCCGGCAGCCACGATGAGTCCGAATTC
>JACXIX010001422.1:0-15808 GCA_014737535.1 Bombus cullumanus | reverse complement strand
TATTTATGATATTAATAATAATTATATTAAAAATGTTTATCGTTGAAATTTAGAAACTAAGGAACCTGATTTAGTATTAGATAATGATGGTGTTATAAAAGAAAATTAAATATAAAAAGTCATTTATTAAAATGACTTTTTATATTTCTAATTTAATTAATGATATTTTTTCGTTATTTTTGTTAAATAATTGTAAATTATTAATAATAATTTGTTCTTTTTCTGTAAAAATTGTAATATCATAATTTCCATAACCCCATATTCCGGATATTTCAATTTGATTTAAATTAAATAGTTTTTTATCATAAGTTATTTTAATACTATCGTTAAAAAAATTTTTACCTGATATAGCTTCTGCTAATTTTATCTTAGAAAATAAAAATCTTTCTCATTCTGAAAAAATATATTGTAAAGTTTCTTCAATTTTGTCATTTGAAATAATTAAACTAGTTAAGTATTTTCCATATTCACCATCTGATAATTTAATTTCAGCAGGAATAAGTGAAGGTATATTATTTGTTTCTAATTCATTTGTTATTGATAATCAATTAAAAAAATTTGTTTCTAATTGATAAACAGGGTTTTCTGAAATATCATTATTTTTAACATTTAATTCATAGGATTTAGAATTTTTTCATTTTATTTCTCCACTAATAACATCAATTTCAGGCAAAATTGGTTCACCTATTATTTTTCAACGATAAACATTTTTAATATAATTATTATTAATATCATAAATGTCAAATTCTTTTATTACATTTAAAACATTATTTTTAGAAATGGTAATTTTGTTTTTACTTTTATCATTATAAAATTCTTTTATTCCAAAAAAATATTCATTATTTTCAAATAAAAAGTTTATTTGAGATTTTTTATCTACTACATAATAACTCCCACCAGAACTATTGTAAAATTTATTAATATTTCATTTATTATTGTTATTTCCCCTTCATATTACAAAATAATATTTATCATCAAAATTATTAAAAGGTGTTTCTTGTGGTGCTATTCATTCTAAAATACCGTCTTTTATTTTTATATTATTTTTTTCTTTTAATTCTGCTAATTCTTTTAATGTATATTCATGTATTTTAGGTTTATTACAAGCAACTAAACTGGTTGTGCTTAATCCAATTAAAGTGATTATTCCCAAAATACTTAATATATTTTTCATTATTATAATTTCCCTTCAATAAATATTTTCATTATTATAAACTGGTCAATCTGGGCTCGCGATGATTTTCATAATTTTATGAAAAATTACTTAAAGTTTAAAAAACTTTTGCCGCGCTTTTCAAAATATTTGGGAAAAATTCTAAGCGTTAAGCGAAGAATTTTATAAAGGTTCCCAAATTTTTTTTGAAAGAACTTCAAAACTTTTTTTTAACTTATAAATAATTTTATCACAAAAATTTAAGAAAATCAATTGCTCGCCCAAAATTACATTTTTATATTTTAAATAGCAAAAACAGTTAATAACTCCTTATAAAATAAGGTTTTTTTGTTGCTTATTTTACAATTGTCGTCTGTAACGAATTGAAAGATATTTTTATAGGGAAATTGGGTAATGAAAATAAGTAAATATACTATAATAAAAATATTTACAATTTGTATATACAAATGATATAATGATATTAAATTAACATTAATTTTATTAAATTTATATACAAATTGTAAATAAAAAATAAGGAGGATTTTAATATGAGAATGATTACTTTTGCAAATTCAAAAGGTGGTGTTGGCAAAACCACATTAACAGTTGGTGTTGCTCGAACTTTAGCAGAGTTGGGAAAAAAAATATTATTATTTGATATTGACCCGCAAGGAAATTTAACTGGGGTTTTTAGAAATCCTATAAATATAGAAAAAGAAAGTTTAATAAAATATTGATTTATACCTGATAATTTACAAAAAAATAAATCAGAAAATTTTAAAAATTCAATTGAAAAATCAAATTACAAAAATATTGATATTATTCCTGCATATAAAAATTTAATTAAAAAAACTTTACAAATTTTAAATTCAGAAACTGCATCAGACTTTATTTTGAAAAACAATTTGAAAGAAATAAATGATTATTTGAAAGAAAGATATGACTACATTTTTTTTGATATAAATCCTACAAATACTTTGATAACTGAAAATGTTTTTTTAAGTGTAGATGAGATTATAATAACAATAGTTCCACATAAATTTAGTTTTGAAGGTATAGAAACATTTTTAGATGATTATAAAAATTATTTAGAAAAATGAAAAAAAATTGGATTAAACTTAAGTAATAATATGAATTCTATTGTTTTAAATAATTTTAGAAAAAATAAAACTCATAATTTTATTAAAGAACAAATTTTAAATTCAGAATATTCAACTATTATTTTAAATACAATTATTCCTTCTTCAATAAATTTAGAAAAACATACTATGCTATCAAATCCTACATTAACAGATAAAAGTCCTTTCTTTTTGCTTACTAAAGAATTACTACAAAAGGATATACTATAAATGGCAAAAAAATTAAATGAAAAATTAATGAATTCTTTAAACTTAGGATTAAATACTCAAAAAAGCAAAATAACTCAACAAATTTTAAATAAAAATAATGAGTTAAAAAAACAAGATAAAGAAATAAATTCTTTTTTGAATAAACAATTAATTAAAAAAAAAGAAAAAAGAATAATTATAACAATATCTAGTTATGAAGATATAGAAAATAAATTTAAAGAAATGAAAAAAAATGGTTTTGATATTGATAAATCAACAATATATCGTAATGCTATAAATACAATTTATGAAAATTGAAAAAATAATAAATAAAAAAGGAAAATAAAATATAATGCATAAATTAATAAGTTTAGATGAAGATTTAAGTAAATGTGAGAATTGTAATTTAGTTATTCAAAAGATAGATGATAAATGATTTACTATCAATGAAAGTAACAAAAAGTGTAAAAAATAATTAATATATATTAAAATTATTAAAAAATATACTTTAAAAGTATATAATTTGTTTAGTATACTAACATATAAAGTAAAAGTATCAAAGGAGTATCAATTATTAACTATGAAAAAAATTTTATCAATTATCGGAGCAATTAATTTATCTATAATCTGAACAAGCAGTGTCATTACTTGCGGTTATGTAAAAACAAAAATAAATAATAAACCAATAGCAAAAAAAGAAAATAATAATGATATTAAAATTTTAGAAGAATATATTAATAATACAATATTAGACAATACTAAAAATAGTGAAATTAAAATTTTAAGTGCAGAAATAAATAAAAAATGAAATGAGTTATGAAAAAAAGCATATGAATATAAAATTAATTTTGAAACTAATAAAAAAAATGTTGATTTTCAATTATTTATGTTATTTTCATTAAGAAAAGAAGAAGCTTCTTTTAAATTATTTGAATTAAAATATGGAAAAAAAATACCACCTGAAGAAAATATTTCATCAACATTTTTTAAAGAATTAATTGAACAAATTAAAAAAGGTTTTTTTTATATTGAAAAAAAAGAATACAAAATAAATCACTTAATAGTTAAATTAGCAAGGGAATTGGAAAAAAAATATTTTTTATAAATTTCTTTTAAGTAATTTTTTTATATTCCCATTTTAAAATAATATGGATAGGAACCATAAAACAAAGCATCGTATGGGTCGTAGTACATTTTACTATCGGGTGTATTTGTTTTTGTATCACTAAACCTTAATTCACTAATACACTTGTCTAAAAATGGAAAATTATCTAATATGCCATATGTTTTACCTTGAACAAACATTTTTCTTATTCATATTACACGATTAATAATTCCCGCTTCTTTATTAAGAGATGTCTGATGTTTTTTTGGTTTTAAACATTTTAATTTTATAACCCAAATAAAGGAAAATATCTTCTTGTAATTTTTGCATAAAATTATGGGCATTAATATCATAATGAAATGTAGCATATTCAAAACTATCAAATTTATCAAATGTATTAATTATTCACTGTCCGTAATGTTCAACTATTTCATTTAAATTCATAGCATTTTTAGGAGTAACAACATTTTCTTCAATTAAATATTTATCATATTCGTTGTTTTCATTAATTTTATAACCACTAAATAAAAATACCGTATGGTCTTCACTACCGTTAGCATAATCCACACCAATTGAATAACTATCAAATTGATACTGTTTTGTATTGGAATTATAAAAATCTTGTAAATTATACTCTTTAATATATTTACAATAATTTCGTAAAACATAAATACTGGGGTAATTATCGTTATATTCAAATCCGTAGTATTCAAGTTCAAATAAATCAGGTCGCTCTTGTTTGTTTGTTAAAACAAGTTTTTTAGTAATATCAGGTATTTTATTTCAAACAGCACCCATTGTTAATCGTAAATTAAAAATACCCAAACCATTAAATGTTTGTTTATTTTCTGAATATACTTGATTGTGTTCTTTTAAAATATTTTTAATTCTTTCATTTAAGGGTAAATATGGGGTTACAAATTTTTCATAAAAAACATGGTATTTATCAAAAGGGTTAAAAGTAAATTGATTAGAATATGTTTTATAAAAATATGTTGTTACGGTTATGTATTGTTTTGTTGTGTTGTCTCATTCTTGAAATGTCCAAGATAATTCTTTTACTGGAATAGGATTATCTAAATTATATTGTTCATTATCATTTTCATCAGTATATTTTTCATAAAATACTTTTAAGCTTTTTGATCTAAACATGGAAATTCGCAAATTATTATAACGTTTATCTAATTCTTTATCAGTTAAAATTTCTTTTTCTTCAGCATGTATCATTTCATCTGTTCATGCCGATATAATACCACTTCCTTTTCCAACTTTTCCCATAATTTTATTACCATTAGCATAACTCGCAAAAGCAATACGAAACACCACTAGGAAAAACAATTTCACCACCTTCTTTAACATTTTTAGATCAAACAATGCCATTTTCATTGTCGGGTCCTATATCAATCCTATATTTATCATATAGATAGTTACATACATTAATTGTATCGCCAAATGTAGTACCTTCGTAGGTGTTGGCATATCTTCGTAAAATATTAGATGAAGCATCGGTAAAATTACAGGCAAAAAATAATTTTTCGGCTAAATAATTTCATGTTTTATTAGTACCACGTCCCATTGAAACAAACTTAAAAAAAGTTGACGAAGTAAAATATCGGGTATAACTATCACCAACAAAATCTTTAAATACTTCTCAATCAAAACCAAAATTATAATCACTAAAATTTAAATCATACTTTTTATTTAAATATTTATAACTAGTAATTCGTTTTTTGTTATTAATTTTAGTAAATTCCTTCATTTTTAAATATCCCCCTTATTAATGTTTTTATGTTATAATTTAAATATTAATTATTAGCAAATTAATTTAACTAAAATTATCTTATTTAGATAATTTTTTTATTCCAAAATAAAAAAAATAGGTTAAATTTGGCTCTATCTTCAAATAATTTTATGAATTAAAAAATTAAATAGAAAAATAAATAATTTAGTTCGCTGGCACTTTTACTTAGAAGTGAGTACCAAAGTGAAAATTAATTAAATAATTTAATATAGTTATTTATGTTGTTTTATTTATTTTGTTATTTGACGCAAATACCCCCCCTGATTTGTGTCCCGTGTAGTTAATTAAGAAATCCAAATCCAGTTCTTAAACAGTCATCTACTGCTACCCACACTTTTTTATTTTTATTGTAGTTATAGTAAAATTTAGGCACAGAAACTAATCCTCTTTTTACAGCCAACTTATTACTAATTATGAAAAAAGCAAAAAACTACTTAATAGGTACATAGCACTTTTCGTCCGATGGAAGTAGCTTACTCCAATATTTTTACTAAAATCTATTTTTGGTTGTTCGGTATTCCAAAGCAGCAAAATTATTTAATTTTTATTTTTAATTTATTCGTACCAATAAAATAAAAATAGTTAATTGTATTTAATATAATTAACTATCAAGAAATATTATGTAAATTACTTATTAAAAAATTTTATTTTTAAATAAAAGATTAAAATATAATTAATTTTAATATTTAGTGATGTTCAATTGTATAAATACAATTTTAAATATTAACAATTAACTATAAGATAATCGTTAATAATATAATTTTAACATATTGTTAAATTATATTATTAAATTATATTGTTTTTTTATTATAATTAATTTGTAGATAAAATTGGTCACATAAATTATTTTAGGATTTTTTATATTTTTTTAAATTTTGGAATATACTTACTTACTTACTTAATGAAAAATATGATTTAAATTTTATATATTTTTTGTGACTAAAATGCATTGGTTTTAATTACATGAAATATTTATTAATTTATATTTTTTTATCTACATATTAAAAATAACCTTAAAATTAAGGTTATTTTTATATTGCATATATTTTATTTATTGTTATAATTAAAATGAGTTTAAAACCAATGTGTAACTCAGAAAAAAAACAATCAGTTTTAGTGATGTTCAATTGATTTGTTTTTTTTTGTTTTCTATAATTTTTTTTATATAAAATTAGAGATTTTATTGTTATTTTTTATTTATATGTTAAAATTATATTATTAATGATTATCTTATAGTTAATTGTTAATATTTAAAATTGTATTTATACAATTGAACATCACTAAATATTAAAATTAATTATATTTTAATTTTTTATTTTAATTAATTTTTAAAAGTATAGTTAAGTCCTATCCACCGTGTTTAATTTTTGTTAAATAAATAATGATTTTAAAAGTTTTAATTTAAAAAAATAATTAATTTATAAATATTTGAATTGTATTTATACAGTTTTTTTAATTTTTTGTAAATTAATTATTTTTTAATTATAAATGATTATTTATTTAAATATTTTTAAAATAGGAGGAAACTATATGTGTTTTGTAATATGTTATAAAAATGCTGATGGCTGAAAACCAATAAAAGATAATAATAATAATTTTATAATTGAAAAAGTATTAAATAATAGCAAAACAGAATTAAAAATATCAAAGTTAAAATGCAATTTAAAAATAATTGATAATTGGCTTTATTTTGTTGAAAAATATAAAACAAAAGATATAGAGCCAATTTTAGATAAAAATGACTAAATATATTATTGCAGTTGACCCTGCTGGAATTGGACAAACTGGTATTATTATTTATAATGTTTTGCAAAATAAAATAATTAATAATATTACTTTTAATTCTAAAAATGAAGAAGAAGCAATAAATAATATATATTTAATATTAAATGAATTTAAAAATAAAATTTGTTCTTATTTAAATAAAGTTCTTGTAATAATTGAAGATTATCAACTTCATAAAGATTTAAAAATAAAAAATCCATTATCTACTCCTAAATTCATTGGTGGTTTAAAAGTTTTATGCAAATATCTATTTAATTTAAATTATGTTTTACAATCACCAGTTGTTAAGAAAAATTATATTTATAAAGGAAATATTAAAATGACAGAGCACGAACACGACGCTTAAAAACATTTACAATATTTTTTAGCAAAAGGAGATGATAACGTTGCCCCAAGCAAAAAGTAATTTATCTAAAAAATTAATAACTAATAAACCTAAAATAAAAAATAAAAGAGTTAATAAGTTAGAATTAACTGTTAGATTACATGAAAACCTAATTAAAACTAAAATTAAGGTATTGGTTGCTGGTGGTGTTGAAGTTGATGCGTGTTCGGCAAAATGTCAATGAGAAGGATTAAATTATTCAATATTATCAATATATAACCCATCTATTTTAACTGAGTTTTTGAAATTAAAAAAAGATGATGAGATAAAAATTAAAGGCTCAGTATTTAATCAGTTAAATATAAAAACTAAACGCTATTTTTTATCTTTTCGAGTCGATAGTTTTGAAATTATACAAAAGGCTATTAGAAAAAGAACAAATATAAATATTAAAAAATAGGAGGAAAAATAATGGCATTAAAAAATGTAAAATATGTTCTTATTAATGAAAATAGTGAACCTATTAAAAATGAAGATGGTAGTTTAGATATTAAAACTGCTAAAATTATTTTAGAAAATACTGCTGAAGTTGAAGAATTTAATGCAAGTAATTTAAAAAATAGTAATCAACAAATCAACGAACTACAAACAAAAAATACTGAATTAACTTCACAAATTGAACAACAAACAATTCAACTAAAACAAATTGAAGTAATTGATTTTATTAATTCTTTAACTGATAATGAAGAATTTAAAAATGTTTTATTAAAGTCTTATGATATTACTGATGATATTCAAATCATTAAAACACAATTGCAAAGTGTTTATGATGAATTAATTAAGGTACAAACAGTTAATACTGGGGGCGTACTAAAAGTAGAAAACAAAGAAAACAATATTTTAGATACAGACAATGTATTCAATAAATAGAAAGAAGAAAGTAAATTATGGCACAAAATCCACAAAGAATTTTCGGAGATATTGCTAACCAAGCAACAAAACGAGACCGAGAAACATTTGAACAATGATATTTACAAACTTATCAACAAAAATTTAGTTGAGAAACATTATTTGCGTGAAAAGAAACAAATAAGTTTGGTTTAACATATAAAAAAAAGAAAAATATTAAATATAATGAAGGTCTAGGAAAAAATGGACAAGTGTTTAATACTGATGATAACCTACTAAAATATTCAACAGTGGAATTTGAAGATGGAATTGTTGAATTAGATACAATTTTAACTTTTGTTCGTAAATTAGGCCCCGTAGAAAGTGATTTTAATCCTAATCTTTGAGCTGCTGATATTGAGCAAGCAATGGATACTGAGGTTGCTTATAAACGCAATAAAATTTTAGAAATTATTAATAAAGGAACAGTTACAACCATTCAAGGCCAAAAAGCAGTTGATACAAATGCTTTACAAATTCATGATGAAATTATGGATAAAATATATGAAAATGGTTTTATTCCATCATAAACAGTTGTCTTGGGTTCGGCTAATTTTATTCGTGGAATTCGTAATAAATTACAGTTACAACTTGGAGCAAACGACCAAATAAACAATGTAATTGAAACAAGTCGAGCAATGAAAACTGTTGAAGGAACAACATACTATATGGTTCCTAAAAAATTACCAATTATTAATAAAGATGGTTCAGAAGGAACAATTACTCTATTACCAGATGGTGTTAATGCAATTGCCTTTAAGTTTAGCAAAAAATATGACCCGCTTATTTTACGCAAAAAAGATCATACTCCGTTAAGAGTTGGTGCTGCTGCGTTAGGTACTGGTATGGGTAATACTTTGATTATGGAAAGAGTTTTATATTTAGGTGGAGCAGTAGTTGAATCAAAAGGAATTATTAAACATATATAAAATAGATATTAGTCAAATTAATAAAATTGATGAACCAGATATAAAAGTAAAAAACGCAAAGTGTTACATAAGAAGAATTAACACCACAATTTAAAGATGTTGTTTTAAAAGCAGTTAAACAAGTAGATATTGTATTAACTGAGGATGATTTTAATTATTTTGTTGAAAGTGATGGTGTTGACTGACCTATTAATTTAACAGATGGAGAAACTGTTTTTGTTCAAATTGAAGGTAAAAATAAAGCAATTGGCCAAACAAAACCTATTAAAGTTGTATTAAGATCTATTGCACCTATTAAAAAAGGTGCTAATGAATAATTTTCATTAGTACTTTTTCGTTTTAAAAATGCCAATTAGTACATCTAAAACAGCCCTTATTTATACTGTTAAAAAAATCCAACTAGATTGTCAATCCAACAACAAGAAAAAAATTTTGGTTTACAGTTATTAGAATTTTTAGGAATTCAAGTTTTAGCCCTTGGTTTATCAGTTTTAACTGGTGGTATTGCTTCGACTGTTGGTCTTGGTGCGGAATTATCTAATTTTGCCGCACAGCATTTATCTCATTTGGAGTAGAAACAGCAACCGATTTTGCCGTAAATCAAATATACGATAAATTAACATCAGAAGTAACAGTAAAAAATACTGCCTTAAATTTGCTACCAGCAATTGGTGGTATTGGAAAATTAACGCGTACTGCTCGAACAACTAAAATCTTAAAATTAGCGAAAGAAACTAAACTACTTGAAAAATTAGGTGTAATAACTGCTAATAATTTAGAAGATGTTGTAAGACAAGTTAGAGGTAAAAAGATTTTATCTGATAAATTAATATTTGATTTTACAAAACAAGCTAATAATGAAACTTTATTATATACAATTGGAAAATTAGCCCGAAATGATTTTTATAAGGGTTTTAAAGTTTCTAATTTAGAAACAATTAATAATTTATTAAAAATTGAGAAAAATATTCAAAAAATAAGTCCTACATTAGTTCAAAAAATAACACGCGTGAATGAAAAAAATGCTAATAAATGATTGTCTGAATATGGATTAAATATTGATAAAATAAGCAAAATTAATACTAATGAGTGATATAACATAATGACTAATCTTCATAAAAAAGGTGTTGGTAAAAACCTAATATTAAATGCTAATTTAATGTGGGGCAGTAAAATATATAATAATAAATTATTAAATATTTTTCATCAAACACCAATTAAATTAAATAAAATTTTAAATCATTTAAACCTAAATTTTTATATTCAAAAAGTAACTAAAAAATTATTAGCCCCAATTGAAAAACAAATAATTACTATTAAACAAAAAGTAATTAATAAAATTACTGATAAAACTAAAAAAATATTATCTAAATTTGAAACTAAGGCTATTAAAAAAGGTCAATTATTACCTTTTGCTTATGATTCTGATGTTTTTTTAGCAGTTAAAATTGTTCCATTATCAGTTGTGGATGAAGTTGCTTTAACAATATATTATAAAAATCCTAAATATGCCCCTATTGTCGTTATGACAACTTTAATCAAAGTAGAACAGTTTCTTTTGGCTCCTGAACCATTTAAATTCTATATGAACAGTGAGTGGTTTATTGGTTGGGGATTTAAAAAAACAAGTTTGTTTAATTTAGTTTCTTTTTCCCCACTTGTTTATCAGCAAGTAGTAAAAGATAGTTTTAAAATATATCGGACAATTGCTAAGATATTAAAAATGCAAGAACAATTTAAAAATAACTTTAATAAAGATAAATTGTTAAATACGCTAGAAGATAGTGCGGTTACTAGTTTGTTAGGTAATGGACTAGTATTTCAAGCATATAAACAACTCAGAACAAAACAAGATTTAAACAAAACAATTAAAATAAAAACATTACTAAATAGTAAAAAATTTATATTAAAGAAAATATATTCTAAAAAAAGTAAATGATAAGGAGATGATTAAATGTTAAATGAATTATGACAAAATGTTACTTTGGAAAATTATAATAATTTTATTCCAATGACAGGTAAAATTACACAAGTTCCAATTCGTTATAATAAGTTTTTTAAAGGTAATGTAGAATTATGATTTAAAACATTTGCTTTAAGAGCCCAAAATATGATTAATTCTTACTTAAACTATCCATTTTCAAAACTAAAGTTTGAAACATTTAAAGATCCATTATTAAAGAAAATTTGTATTAATATGGTGTTTATTACGATTGAGCATTGAACATTTAACCGTATTCCAATTGAGTTTTTTACTTCGGCAAATATGAGTGTTGGTGATATTAATTATTCATCGCAAAATGACCCTATAATTACTTGACAAGGTCTATTGCCTACCTATGCAAAATCATTGGCTAATTTAACAACTTTAAAGAAAATGTTTCGTACTTTTCAAGAAGAAGGTATTGATTTAACAATGATTGATTTAGAAGCATATTATACTCAATTAGAAGTTGATGCTTTAATAAAAAAAGAAAAAACTAAGATTGACAATAAAACTATTGTTAAAAATAACAATAATGAAATAAATGTTCCCTTTGATAATGATACTATTTTTTATGATAAAACTAATAAAGTTTGAAAATCTAATACTGCTAATATTATTAATCCAGATTCTATAATGAAAACATTAAATCATAATGATTTTGTTATTACTAAGGGTGATAATAATAAAGGTAAAATATCTGTAACAAACGGTTATAATGATGAATTAGCAATTGATGATCCAACTAGTGGCGGTGAATTTGTTAATTATATGATAACACGACAAATTGGAATTAAATTAATGCCTACTCAAAGTGATAAAACGAATGCTTCATTTAATCAAAAAACAGGTAAATTAGAAATTTGAGACCCTTCATTTAAAAATAATGATATAACTGCTAACTTTGAAATTATTAAAAAAAATACAACATCAGAATTAAAAATAACTGATGATACATTACCAACTACAAAATATATTAATGAACATTATCAAATTAAAAGTAGTGATTGAGAAATTGTAGATATTACTGATTGAACTCCTAATGTTAGTGAATATCAAATAAAAGATTGAGATAAAAATAAATATAAATATAAAGTATGAATTAATAATCAATTTTTAAATAGTTTTTATTTATCAACTTATAAAGGGTTTACAGGAAATATATCAAGTGGAATAACAACTACTGGTAATGAAAATCAAATTGCACAATTAAGAAATAATGGAAAAATTATAATATATTCAAAAAATGCTGCTGCTAAAATGACTAAATTATATATTGAAAGAAAAAAAGTAAGTTAGAAAGGAGATGATTTTATACCAAAAGTAAATATTAAAGATGTAATTATATTTTTGAAAATCTTTGGAGTTTCATCATTGTTTTTTATCGCAGGAATTATTATTTGTTTTATAGGAGAAAAAATATTAGGTATTTCTTGACCGGCATATGTTATTGTTTCAGCAATGCTTATCGGAGCTGGAATTATAGTTTTGATTATTGAAACAATTAGATTTATTAAAACACATAACAAAAAACAAAAAGAAGATAGTATTGAAGATGTTATTAAAAAAGAAGAAACAAAATAAAGAGGTATTATAAATGGGATTATTACCAGCAAAAAAGAAATTAAAAAAAGAATATGATATTGATAGTTATTATCTTAATTTAGCATCAACGATTACTAATTGTAAGAATGTTACTGTTCAAAAACATAATGAGATTTTAGAAAAAAGAATTTATGAAGATAATGCTAATTTTTTAAATCCACGAGATTTAGAAATTAGCATTTATAATCCACTTACTAATCAACAATTAGATACTAAATTAATTAATAACTTTTTAAAAATGCAAGACTTTACTAATAAGAATTGATATAACGAATATAAAATTAATAAGAATGGTAAAGGTGCATATTTTATTTTTGCTAATAATTCAAAACTTAATTTTATTACTATTGATTTTTACAATGACCAATATGATGAATTAGGTAATTTAGTATCTTGTACTTTTGATTATGACCCTTATCTTAAAAATGACCAAAGTGTTTTTATTACTGAAAAATTAGAAATTGATTATATAACTAAACAAGTAAAAGTTATTAGAAAGTTAAAAACACGATTATACAGTACTATTACCGACTTATATATTGATGATGCTAAATAAAATAACTATACAACATTACAAAGAGAAGAAATATTATCAATTGATTTTATTCCCATTGAAATTATTCCTAATAACCCTAATTTTGAACCGTCTGCTCGTTATGGTAAACAATTTGCTAGTATTTTAGATATTATTGCTGAAAAAATAATGTTAGACCCATTATTAAATAGTGGTAAATTTACCATTAATACTAATGGAGTAACTAGTGTAGTTGACCAAGAAATTAGTAAAATATTGGCTTCATTTATTGAAAATGACTTGTTATTAGTTGAAGGAGATCCTGATAGTAATTTTCAACCAGTAGACTATATTGCTGGTAATTTTAAGGGTGAGTAATTAACTAAAATATACAATTGATTATTGACTAATTACTATAAAATAAATCGCCATCATGTTCCTGCAATCGCTAAGGGAGCCCAACAGACTCAGGCGGAAGTTGCTGGTGTAAATATTCAAACAAACGCATCATACGAACAAATGATATATATTAGAGAAATTAAATTAACTGAATTTATTATTAAGTTAATTAAATATGATAATGCGATTTTAAACAGTAGAACATTCAATATTAAAAATATTGATGAGTTAATTGTTGATGTTTGTTTACCAGTAAATACCACTTTAAACAGACAATTAAAAAATAACAAAACTATTATCAATATGCCTAATGAAGAAGGAGAACAAGAATAATGTTAAAACCATCTGAAAAAAATGTTAGCACAATTAGCAGAAAATGATGAACCAATTGACTATTCAATTAATAGTATTCCGTTGGATTTTGCTAATCAATCGCAGTACAGCGATCCTGACTTAGAACAATTATTTACAGAAGACCGTGCTAGAACATTATATATTTACAAAATCAATAATCTTGTTAATACAAAGCAAAAACCAATCTTAAATTACTCTCAAAATAGCATTAAAATAGGTTTTATTGACAAAGATGAATATATTAAAATAACTGGTTATGAAATTGGCGACTTTAATTTTAAATTACAAATTCAACAAAATACTACAATTCAAGATAATAGCACAAATTATATAATGATTGATGAAAAAGATATTTTAATTAATGATATTTCAAAAAAAGACAAAGAATTTTTAGAAACATTAGACTTAAAAATAGTATCTATTAATGAACCAATTAGTAAAGATAACAAAAAATGAATGTTATATCATTGAAGAATACAAACGACCTTATACACCCGATGGTGTTAATATTATTAAATCTATGCATTTAGTTAAAATAACTGATTTTAAATGAAAAAACCAAAATAGCATTTATTTAGTATTACAAAAATCATTGCCCGAAGATACAGTATTTACTGGAATTGAAATTAAATATCCTAAATCAATGTTATTTGGAAATATTAAATGTTGAGGCAATATTAATGGTATTTATTCTTATCCTTCATCAATTGTTGAAAATGCTAGTTTAGTACCCCTATTATCAATGCCTATTGAAACAAACCCTAATTTAAGAGTATTTCAGTATTGATTTACTGAAAGTTTTTTACCGTGAAGTATTGCCAAAAACTATATTCAAGGTAAAAATATTTTAGAATTAATAAATAAAAATGGTTTAGATGAGGTTTTATTGAATTATTTAACATATCGTTATAACTATGATAGAAAATTTAAAGGTGCAAAATACGATGAAAAAGGTAATCCTAGCAATAAATCTGCTATATTACGTCAAAAATTCGAAGTACAAAAACCCGAAGATGTAATTGACGGTTTATTTGAAAATTGAAAATTAGATAATTATAAATCTTTAAATGATAAGGCTGTCAAAAGATTTAAACAAATTATCTATATGTTATCAAACTATACCTATAGTAAATACGCAATTAATAAAGGTTATAATGATGATATTAAATTATTTTCTCCTTATTATTTTGAATTAATTTCAACCCCCACTAAAATAGAAGATAATTTTTGAATATTCCAAAATTATATAGTTAAATTAAATTCACTATATTTTAATATTTTTGGGGAAAATTCTTTAAAAGATTGTTGAGAAAATTTAAAATTAACACCTTTTAATAATTTTGATGATAAATATTATTTTGTAATATGAAGGGGAAATAACAATAATAAATGAAATATTAATAAATTTTACAATAGTTCTGGTGGGAGTTATTATGTAGTAGATAAAAAATCTCAAATAAACTTTTTATTTGAAAATAATGAATATTTTTTTGGAATAAAAGAATTTTATAATGATAAAAGTAAAAACAAAATTACCATTTCTAAAAATAATGTTTTAAATGTAATAAAAGAATTTGA
>JACXIX010001421.1:0-11801 GCA_014737535.1 Bombus cullumanus | reverse complement strand
CGTTATAACGTTATAGTATATAACGTTATACTATACAACGTAATACGGTATAACGTTATAATATATAACGTAATACGTTCTACCGTTATAGTATATAACGTAATACGTCATATCGTTGTAGTATATAACGTTATACTATATTACGTAATTCGCTATAACGTTATAATATATAACGTATTACGTTATAACGTTATAGTATATAACGTAACACGTTATATCGTTATACTATATAACCTGATACGTTATAACGTTATACTATATAACTTAATACGTTATAACGTTATAGTATATATCGTAATTCGTTATACCGTTATACAGTATAACGTAATACGTTAAATCGTTATACTATGTAACATATACTATACGTATACTATATAATGCAGTACGTTAGAACGTCATACAATATAACGTTATACGTTATGGCGTTATAGTATATAACGTAATACGTTATAACGTTATGCAGTATAACGTAATACGTTACATCGTTATACTATATACCGTAATACGTTATAACGTGATGCAGAATAACGTAATACGTTATAGCGTTATACTATAAAACGTAATACGTTATAACGTTATGCAGTATAACGTAATACGTTACATCGTTATACTATATACCGTAATACGTTATAACGTGATGCAGAATAACGTAATACGTTATAGCGTTATAGTATATAACGTAATACGTTATAACGTTATAGTATATAACGTAATACGTTACATCGTTATACTATATACCGTAATACGTTATAACGTTATGCAGTATAACGTAATACGTTTTAACTTTATGCAGTATAACGTAATACGTTATATCGTTATGCTATATAACGTAATACGTTATAACGTTATAGTATATAGCGTAATTCGTTAAATCGTTATACTATGTAACATGTACTATACGTATACTACATAACGTAATACGTTACATCGTAATACTATATACCGTAATACGTTATATCGTTATACCACATAACGTAATAAGTTATAACGTCATACTATATAACGTAATACGTCATGACCTTATAGTATATAACGTAATACGTTATAACGTTATGCAGTATAACGTAATACGTTATAACGTTATGGTATAAAACGTAATCCGTTATATCGTTACACAGTATAACATAATACGTTGAAACGATATACTCTATCACGCAATCCGTTATATCGTTAAACTATATAACGTAATATGTTATAACTTTATACTATATAAGGTAATAAGTTATAACGTTATAGTATATTACGTAATACTTTATAACGATATATTATATAACGTAATACGTTATAGAGTTATAGTATATAACGTAATACGATATAGTGTTATAGTATATAACGTAATACGTTATAACGTTATGCTGTATAACGTAATACGTTACATGATTATACTATACGACGTAATACGTTATAGCGATATATTATATAACGTAATACGTTATTGTGCCATACTAAATAACGTAATCTGTTATAACGTTATAGCATATATCGTAATCCGTTATATCGATATAGTATATAACGTAATACAATATAACGTAATACGTTATAACTTTATACTATATAACGTAATCCGTTATAACATTATAGTATATAACGTAGGACGTTATAACGTTATAGTATATGAAGAAATACGTTATATCGTTAAAATGTATAACATAATAAGGTATAACGTTATACTATATAACCTAATACGTTATAACGTTATGCAGTATAACGTAATACGTTATATCGTTATGCTATATAACGTAATACGTTATAACGTTATAGTATATAACGTAATACGCTATATCGTTATACTATATAACGTAATACGTTATAACGTTATGCAGTATAACGTAATACGTTATATCGGTATAATATATAACGTAATACAATATAACGTAATACGTTATAACTTTATACTATATAACGTAATCCGTTATAACATTATAGTATATAACGTAGGACGTTGTAACGTTATCGTATATGAAGAAATACGTTATATCGTTAAAATATATAACATAGTAAGGTATAACGTTATACTATATAACCTAATACGTTATAACGTTATACTATATAACGTAATACGTTATAACGTTATAGTATATAACGTAATACGTTAAATCGTTATACTATATAACGTAACACGTTATAACGTTATAGTATGTAAAGTATACTATACGTATACTGTATAACGTAGTACGTTATAACGTTATAATATATAGCGTAATACGTTATATCGTTATACTATATAACGTAATACTTTATAACGTTATAGTATATAACGTAATACGTTAAATCGTTATATTATGTAACATATACTATACGTATATTATATAACGTAATTCGTTATAACGATACGTTATATCACGTAATACGTTATATCGTTACTCTATGTAACGTAATAAGTTATAATGTCATACTATTTAACGTAGTACGTTATAACGTTATAGCATATGACGAAATACGTTATATCGTTAAAATATATAACATAATAAGTTATAACGTTATACTATATAACCTAATACGTTATAACGTTATAGTATATAACGTAATACGTTATATCGTTATACTGTATAACGTAATACGTTATAACGCTATAGTATATAACGTAATACGTTCTAACGTTATTGTATATAACGTAATACGTTAAATCGTTATACTATTTAACCTAACACGTTATAACGCTATTGTAGTGGAGAAGGCGTTAGGACGCAATAAAGAAATCAGTTCTTCCAAATAGTCAATATATTCTAAAATAAATAAACTGTTGATTACAGGTTGATTTCGTCACCGGTATAACTCGCTCTATGTAAACCGTATAGAAAAGTCGCACACGCACTCGTACTCGTACTCGCACTCGAATTCGAAATCGATCTATCTGTCTCTGATTTCGGTCGCGTTCGACTATTTATTATTATCGGGGGGGAAGCCAAGAAATTCGGACGGCTTCCTACGACGGTTGGTGTAGCGGCGTCCTTGTTTGTGTCCGGAGGTTATTTGTTTCTCGATGTGTTTTGTGTCTTAACGGTCTTACCTCTCCGGGACAAAACAACGACATGATTTGAATTGTCCTTCACACCATGTGCCGCCACATCATTCCCCCACGAGTGATAACGCTTATCTTGACCTACTGCGTCTGTTTATCGTCGTTAGTTTGAAATTTTTTTATTGTGTCCTGCGATTTTACCGGAAACCTGCCTGGTACCAGTCGGGAAATCGGACTCGTCGTCCGGATCTCGTAACATACCGGTTGCTGGTATTTTCTTCCGCGGTTTGTTCGACGTTGCTCGTGCCGTTTCCGTCGCGGGCGTTCGAATATCCTACCGGAATCAGTATGTTACGTGATTCGACGGTTTTTTCTTCCAGGTCGTCCGGATCAATGAACGCGGGTTTTAATCGGTCGATGGACACAGTTATGTGGCGGTCGGCTATCTTGATGACGTACTGCTTCTCTCCCCGCTTTATGACCTTAAACGGTCCGTCGAACTGAGGTTGCAGGGGAGCTCCAACCGCGTCATGGCGTAGGAAGACGTATGGCGACGATTTTAGTTCCTTGAAGACAAAAACTTTCCTCTTGCCATGACGCGTAACCGGTTGTGGCCTGACCTTTCCCATCCGCTCTCTAAGCCGGATCGCGTATTCTGCGTTGGCCTGCTGCTCTGACGGCAAGAAAAATTCCGCGGGCAACCGTATATTTGTGCCGTAAACCATTTCGGCCGCCGTCGCGTCGAGGTCCTCCTTTATCGCGGTTCGAATGCCTAACAAAACGAGTGGCAGAATTTCGGCCCAGTTGCTCGTGTTGTGGCATTTGATTGCCGCCTTGAGCTGTCGGTGTAGGCGTTCTACCATCCCGTTGGACGCGGGGTGGTAGGCCATCGTGCGTAAGTGTTTGACGCCGAGCAACTGGCATAGCTCTCTGAAAAGACACGATTCAAATTAGCGTCCTTGATCAGTTGTTATTCTTAAGGGGACGCCGAAACGAGAAATCCAAGTCGTAAGGAGGGCCGAGGCGACGGTTGACGCTTCCATGTCGGCGATTGGAATTGCTTCAGGCTAACGCGAAAAACGGTCGATACACGTGAGACAGTATCGGTATCCCTGCGAATATTGCATCACGATAATATCCACGTGTATGTGTTCGAACCGCCCTGCTAGGTTTTCCAACGTTCCGACGGGTGAGGATACGTGCCTGGTGACCTTACAACGCTGGCACGGAATGCATTGACGTGTCCAAGTCCGGCAGTCTTTATTCACGGACGGCCACGTGAAACGCGACGTCACCAGTTTCTGCGTGGCTCGTATCCCCGGATGGGAAAGCCCATGGAGCGAATTGAATGCGTCGCGCCGTAAGGGTTTCGGTACGTACGGTCGTATCGTGTCGCCTGATACGTCGCAGTATAATTTTACGCCGTGGTCGGGAAAACGTATTTTTTTCAACCGTAACGAGGTTGCGCTGTCGTTGACGATATCGCGTAATTCACCGTCGTTTTCTTGCGCGACGGCGAGTGTTTGGTGGTCGACGGCCTTCCCTATTGTTCCTATTCGTGACAGGGCGTCGGCTATGTTGTTGTTGATACCTTTTATATACCGTATATCGGTGGTATATTGTCCGATATAGTCCAGGTATCTGAACTGCCTCGGCGAGCACTTCTCTGGCTTTTGGCTGAACGCGTAGATGAGCGGTTTATGGTCGGTGTATACCGTGAAATGCCTGCCTTCCAGAACGTGCCGAAAATGCTTGACCGCGGTGTATATTGCGAGGAGTTCGCGGACGTACGCGCTCTATTTTTGCTGAGCGGGGGTCAGAGATTTTGTAGCGAACCCCAGCGGTTGTAATGAATTATTTGCGTGTTGTTGTAATATAGCGCCTATTGCGTAGTCGGACGCATCTACGGTTAGGCTGATAGGTGCACCAGGTATCGGGTGTGCTAACGTCGCGGCGTCCGCGAGGGCTCGTTGCGATTCGCGAAAGCTGTTTTCCGATTCCTCCGACCTTTCGATGGGCTCGTTGCCCTTTTATTGCGCCTATTAGCAAGTCGTTCAGCGGTTTAAACGTTTTTGCTGCTCCCGGTATGAAATGTCGGTAGAAGTTTATCATACCGAGGTATTGGCAAAGTTGTTTGGCGTTCGCGGGTTTCGTCATGTTTACAATCGCATCTACGCGTTCAGGCGGCGGCTTAATTCCATCGGAGTTTACGGTGTATCCGAGGAATGTGATTTCGCGTACACCGAATTCGCATTTCGCAAGATTGATTACTACGCCGTACTTGTTTAGGCGTTCGAATAAAGTTTTTAAATGCTCGCGATGTTGATTTTCGTCCTTCGAGGCTACTAGGAAATCGTCGATGTACGTGTAGACGAAATCGAGACCGTGTGTGATTTCGTCGACGAATCGCTGACGCATTTGCGCGGCGTTCCGAAGTCCAAACATCATGTTTGTAGCTTCGAAAAGTCCGAAGGGCGTCGTAATCGCCGTTTTGGGTATGTCCTCCGTCCCGATCGGGATCTGGTGGTACGTTCGCACCAGATCGATTTTGGAGAATATTCGCTTACCGTGGAGATTCTGGGCGAAGTCCTCGATGTGCGGTGGTGAGTACCTGTCGGGAACGGTGCGGGCGTTTAGTGCCCGATAGTCGCCACATGGTCGAATCCCTCCGTCCTTATTCTGCGCGATGTGTAGGGGTGATGCCCACGGGCTTCTCGATGGCCGCATCATACCTTGCTCCATCATGACTTCGAATTCCGCCTTCCCCTGGTTGAGTCGGTCTGGGGCGAGGCGGCGAGGTTTGGCGTGGACTGGAGGTCCTGGCGTCGTAGTGATGAAGTGCTGTATTCCGTGGCGTATCGCGCTTCTCCGGAATACTGGCGGTCGTGTGAGATCGGGGAATTTCGCCAGCAGTTTTAGGTATGGCGAATCTCCGGTAATTGTTTTAATCGATGCCACGTCGATCGTGGCAGCGTATCCTTTCGTAGACAGTCGAGTTGTTGCGTCTATCAATCGCCTGTTTCGCGGGTCTACGAGCAACCCGTAGTGGCTCAGGAAATCTACTCCGATGATAGGCGTTTGCACGTCGGCCACTACAAAACGCCATTTGAAAGCTCGGCGTAACGCTAAATTTAAGGAGACCGCGACTGTTCCGTATGTCGCGATCCGCGTTCCGTTGGCAGCGAACAGCTCGTATTCCGTTTTGTTCGTGTGTCCGCGGATTTTACT
The DNA here is from genome assembly GCA_014737535.1 of Bombus cullumanus. NCBI lineage: Eukaryota > Metazoa > Arthropoda > Insecta > Hymenoptera > Apidae > Bombus > Bombus cullumanus. The sequence goes on along the minus strand of JACXIX010001421.1, from coordinate 5,611 downwards.
GCGAGGATAGACGCAAATGTCGGCGCCGGTGTCTACTAGGTACGAGTCTTTCGTCCGTATGTCCTTCACGAATATGCGGCGTGTTTCAAACCGTCGGCGTTCGCCGCATTCACGGACGGTTGGTCGCGTTTCCCTGCTTCCACCTACACGGGGATCGGCATTTCTTCGCGCGTTCGCGGAACGTTTCGTGGTAATAACAAAGGCCAGAGTCGTACGTCCTTTCTTTCGACCGTGAACGACTCCGCCTTCTAGGTCTTCGTTGTCGACGCGGGGGGTGGTTGATACTCAACGATTTCACCTCAGCCCGCAACTGGTTCATCTGGTCGTTAAATGTCTGAAATAGCGCGAACCAGGGTGCTTCAGGTCGCTCCGGGGGCGTTGGGTGGTCTGTTATCTCTTCCACCCGTGATGTTTGTCCCGTTTCGCCCTTGAATTCTTCCGCGATGAGATCCGCCGAACGCATCAGCTTGTCCGCGTCCGAATCGTCGACTGCAGCGAGTATGCGCCTGATGCGTGCGGGGAGTTGATTTCTCCATAGCGATCAGACAAAATCCTCGGGAGTGGAGGGACTGGCGAGCTTCCTCAGGTGCTGGTAAAATTGAGATGGCTTTCGATCGCCCATCTCTTCGCTCTCCACCAATTTTTTTACTCGATCGCCATCCGAGTCCGTCAGGATGCGAATTAATTCCGACTTTAATTTCTGGTACCGCCCGGTGGGTGGCGGGTTCGTCAGGACGCTCTCTACCTGCTGGAGGAGCGGGGTGTCGAGGCTTTTCGCGAGAGTCGCGAATTTTACCTTGTCGGACGTCACTTCCGCCGCGTCCAGTTGCGCTTCTAGCGATGCAAACCAAACCGTAACGTTGGAGGCTTGCAACGGCCGCATCGTAACCGCGATACTCCCAGTGGCCTGTGCGTCGTCTTTCGTCGTTGCCATTTTCCTTTCTAATCACGTCGGGGTCACCAATGTAGTGGAGAAGGCGTTAGGACGCAATAAAGAAATCAGTTCTTCCAAATAGTCAATATATGCTAAAATAAATAAACTGTTGATTACAGGTTGATTTCGTCACCGGTATAACTCGCTCTATGTAAACCGTAAAGAAAAGTCGCACACGCACTCGTACTCGCACTCGAATTCGAAATCGATCTATCTGTCTCTGATTTCGGTCGCGTTCGACTATTTATTATTGTCGGGGGGGAAGCCAAGAAATTCGGACGGCATCCTACGACGGTTGGTGTAGCGGCGTCCTTGTTTGTGTCCGGAGGTTATTTGTTTCTCGATGTGTTTTGTGTCTTAACGGTCTTACCTCTCCGCGACAAAACAACGACATGATTTGAATTGTCCTTCAAACCATGTGCCGCCACACTATAATATATAACGTAATACGTTATATCGACATACTATATAACGTAATACGTAATAACGTTATAGTATATAACGTAATACGTTAAATCGTTATACTATATTACGTAATACGTTATAACGTTATCGTATATAACGTAATACGTTAAATCGTTATATTATTTAACCTAATACGTTATAACGCTATAATATATAACGTAATACGTTATATCGACATACTATATAACGTAATACGTAATAACGTTATAGTACATAACGTAATACGTTGAATCGTTATACTATATTACTTAATACGTTGTACCGTTATACTATATAACGTAATACGTTATAACGTTATACTATATAACGTAATACGTTATAACGTTATACTATATAACGTAATACGTTATAACGTTGTACTATATAACGTAATACGTTATAACGTTATACTATATAACGTAATACGTTATAACGTTATATTATATAACGTTATACGTTATAACGTTATAGTATATAACGTTATACGTTATAACGTTATAGTATATAATGTAATACGTTATAACGTTATACAGTATAACGTAATACGTTATAACGTTATACAGTATAACGTAATACGTTGTAACGATATAGTATATAACGTAGTACGTTATAACGTTATCGTATATAACGTAATACGTTAAATCGTTATACTATATTACGTAATACGTTATATCGTTATATTATATAACGTAATACGTTATAACTTTATGCAGCATAACGTAATACGTTATATCGTTACGCTATATAACGTAATACGTTATAACGTTATAGTATATAACGTAATACGTTATATCGTTATACTATATAACGTAATACGTTATATAGTTATATTATATAATGTAATACTTTATAACTTTATGCAGTATAACGTAATACGTTATATAATACGTTTAAAGAAGTTTCGATTTGGTACGTCGGGCCTTGGAAAAATTTCGCATTCGAAAGGTTCCCCTCGAAATAACTCCTTAAAAAGCGTTATGAGGTATGAATATTTTTATTGAAATCGTTTTGTCTCGACGTATTCTAGTCGAACGTATCGGCTTCTTTTCATTTTTTTTTTTAATTTCGTCCGCCGGACTAACATGACTGGACGGTTGGAGCTTTGAATTTTTTCGCACTGCTACGAAAGGGCCGAAAGGTTCCTCTCGAAATAACTCATCAAAAGCGTTATATGGTACGGATATTATTGCATAAATCGATGTAACTCCTCAGACTACTTCGGGATTAAGCGATTACTTTATCCCCGGAGCGTTTAAAAAAGTTTCGATTTGGTACGTCGGACCTTGGAAAAACTTCGCAGTCGAAGGGTTCCTCTCAAAATAACTCCTTAAAATGCGTTATGAGGTATGAATATTTATATTGAAATCGTTATGCTTCGACGTAATCTAATCGAGCGTAACGGACCCTTTTTAATTTTTTAAATAATTTTGACCCCCGGACAAACATGACTGGACGGTTGAGACTTTGAATATTTTCGCACCGCTACGAAATTGCCGAAAGGTTCCTCTCGAAGTAACTCCTTCAAAAGCGTTATGAGGTATGAATATTTTTATTGAAATCGTTTTGTCTCGATGTATTCTAGTCGAGCGTATCGGCTTCTTTTCATTTTTTTGAAGAATTTCTTCCGCCGGACCAACATGACTGGACGGTTGGGACTTTGAATTCTTTCGGGCCGCTACGAAAAGGACGTAAGTTCCCCTCGAAGTAACTCCTCAAAGAGCGTCATAAGGTACGGATATTATTGCAGAAATCGATGTATATCGTCAAACTACGTCGGGATTGAGCGTTTACTTTATCCCCGGGGCGTTTAAAAAAGTTTCGTTTCGGTACATTATGACATGGAAAAATTTCGCATTCGAAAGTTTCCCCTCGAAATAACTCCTTAAAAAGCGTTATGAGGTATGAATATTTTTATTGAAATCGTTTTGTTTCGACGTATTCTAGTCGAAGATTACGGTTCCTTTTTATTTTTTTTTTTTTTAAGTTTCGTCCGCCGGACTAACATGACAGGACGTTACGAACTTTGAATTTTTTCGCACTGCTACGAAAGGGCCGAATGGTTCCTCTCGAAATAACTCCTCAAAGGCGTTATATGGTACGGATATTATTGCATAGATCGATGTAACTCGACAAACCACGTCGGGATTAAGCGATTATTTTAATCGCGGAGCGTTTAAAGAAGTTTCGTTTCGGTACATTATGACTTGGAAAACTTTCGCATTCGAAAGGTTCCCCTCGAAATATCTCCATAAAAAGTGTTATGAGGTATGAATGTTTCTATTGAAATCGTTATGTTTCGACGTTTTCTATGTGAACGTGACGGATGCCTTTTATTTCTTTTTTAAATTTCGCCCGCCGGACCAACATGACTGGACGGTTGGAACTTTGAACTTTTTCGCACCGCTACGAAAAGACCGGAAGTTCCCCTCGAAACTACTCCTCGAAAAGCGTTATAAGGTACGGATATTATTGCATAAATCGATGTAACTCGTCAAACTACGTCGGGATTGAGCTTTTATTTCATCCCCGGAGCGTTTAAAAAAGTTTCGATTTGGTACGTCAGGCCTTGGAAAATCTTCGCAGTCGAAAGGTTCCTCTCGAAATAACTCCTTAAAATGCGTTATGAGGTATGAATGTTTCTATTGAAATCGTTATGTCTCGACGTATTCTAGTCGAACGTAACGCTTTCTTTTTATTTTTTTTGTAAACTTCGTTCGCCGGACCAAAATGACTGGACGGTTGGGACTTTGAATTCTTTCGTACCGCTACGAAAAAGCCGTAAGTTCCCCTCGAAATGACTCCTCGAAAAGCGTTATAAGGTACGGATGTTATTGCATAAATCGATGTATATCCTCAAACTACGTCGGGATTGAGCTTTTATTTCATCCCCGGAGCGTTTAAAAAAGTTTCGATTTGGTACGTCAGGCCTTGGAAAAACTACGCAGTCGAAAGGTTCCTCTCGAAATAACTCCTTAAAATGCGTTATGAGGTATGAATGTTTCTATTGAAATCGTTATGTTTCGACGTTTTCTATGTGAACGTGACGGATTCCTTTTATTTTTTCTTTAAATTTCGCCCGCCGGACCAACATGACTGGACGGTTGGAACTTTGAACTTTTTCGCACCGCTACGAAAAGACCGGAAGTTCCCCTCGAAGTAACTCCTCAAAGAGCGTCATAAGGTACGGATATTATTGCATAAATCGATGTAACTCGTCAAACTACGTCGGGATTGAGCGTTTATTTTATCCCCGGGGCGTTTAAGAAAGTTTCGTTTCGGTACATTATGACCTGGAAAATTTTCGCATTCGAGAGGTTCCCCTCGAAATAACTCCTTAAAAAGCGTTATGAGGTATGAATATTTTTATTGAAATCGTTTTGTTTCGACGTACTCTAATCGAGTGTAACGGACCCTTTTTAATTTTTTAAATAATTTTGACCCCCGGACCAACATGACTGGACGGTTGGGACTTTGAATTCTTTCGGGCCGCTACGAAAAGGACGTAAGTTCCCCTCGAAGTAACTCCTCGAAAAGCGTTATAAGGTACGGATATCATTGCATAAATCGATGTATCTCGACAAACTACGTTGGGGTTAAGCATTTATTTTATCCCCGGATCGTTTAAAAGAGTTTCGATTTGGTACGTCAGGCCTTGGAAAAACTTCGCAGTCGAAAGGTTCCCCTCGAAATAACTCCTTAAAATGCGTTATGATGTATGAATATTTCTATTGAAATCGTTATGTTTCGACGTTTTCTATGTGAACGTTCCGGATTCCTTTTATTTTTTTAATTTCGCCCGCCGGACCAACATGACTGGACGGTTGGAACTTTGAATTTTTTCGCACCGCTACGAAAGGGCCAAAAGGTTCCTCTCGAAATAACTTCTCTAAAAGCGTTATATGGTACGGATATTATTGCATAAATCGACGTATCTCGTCAATATACATCGGGATTAAGCGTTTATTTCATCCCTGGAACGTTTAAAAAAGTTTCGATTTGTACGTTGGGACTTAGAAAAATTTCCAGACCGAAATGTTTTTTCGAGTTATTTCCCTTAAAAGTGTTATAAGGTACGAATATTTTTACAGAAATCGACGTATCTCGTCAAAATACATCGGGATTAAGCGTTTATTTCATCGATGGAACGTTTAAATTAAACGGACCTATGCGACGGGACGTTGGAACTTAGTAAAATTTCGCACCGATACGTTGGGACTTCGAAAAATTTCGGCC
>JACXIX010001416.1:0-45649 GCA_014737535.1 Bombus cullumanus | reverse complement strand
GATTAGGGTTGGGGTTAGGGCGTGAAACGAGTCTTCGTTGTGAGTAGACATCGTCGTTAGGCAATAAAGAAGATATTGACTAGTGCAGGTATGATCATCGTGGATTTGGACAAGTAACCGTGCTGAGTAGATATTCGAGACGCTAATGATAATGATCCTAGGCTCAATAACGAATCCGCGGCCAAGGGGATGATAGATGTACGTTCTCACAAAATCTACGTCTCACTCTTGGTTAGCGAACGTGGAATAACCACTGATCGTAAAGGCGTTACTCTCTGAAGTCGATGAGATCGTAGGAAAGAGTGCCTTTTCCGTCCCGATGATGCCACAGAGGAAAACTGTATGGGGTGTGTCTAAGGACACGAGATCCTCGGATTCGTCGAGGAAAACCTTCGTTCGGAAAGTGAGGGAAATTAACGTTGCTGCTAATTAGCAATTGGTCAATCTCCATATCGGTGGTTAGAAAAGATGCTAGCCGCCCTCAAGGGGAAGTTGCTGGCGGGAAGCGCCGTTCGTGAGGAAGTAGTTTTCCCCTATCTTCCCGTAATTGGGACAAAGACTGTTTATTTGTTTGAAGGGCTTTAGTTAACTAAAATCTTGAGATTTATAGCAGGCCCTCAGGCTCGCCGGACACGTACTGCGAAGACGCATCGACATCTGGCAATCGTCTTACTCAACGAATAGGGTCTGCACGTGGCGTGCTACGGGACGGAGACTGTTGGACTGTTTACTGTCAAGTGTTGCAACTATTTCCTTTTTAAGGAGAGCTATGCTATTGTTCCATACTTTTGTTAAACAGACGTTCATCCCTCGACCGCGGCTACGTCTGGCGACCAGCTGTCGCCTCGAGCCCAAGCTCACTGTCACAAGTCTCGAACAATTACTACGGGCGATTACAATTGTTTAATTACGGCTTATGGCAGGATCTAAATTATAATGTTTCAGGATATTCCCAAAATTCCAAAGGCTCCGGTGTCCTTCCATCTCCGACATATATATAAGATAGTCTGAAAGGTATTAATAAAAATTTAATCGTTTGAGGCTTTGTTTTCGTGATAATCGACTTTGAATTTTCGATTGGTATGCGTGCATTTTATCACGTCTCGTTATAACGGATCTCACTGTAGGAAAACGAAAAAAAAGAAAAAAAAATTTTTTTAAATTTTTATTCTATATTTTCAACTTCTTTTTTCGCGTAGAATCACCCCCTTTCCGTTTGTACCACCAGTTACCAACCACCCTGTACATATATATATTGATTAACATATTTTTCATATTTAACATATGTTAATCAATACCAATCTGGTAGACAATTATAATAAGAAATCATATACATATTTATGTAATGAACAAATGAAAATTGTTGATGTTAGGATAATAATAATAGATTTATAAGAAGATAACTAGAAAATAAAAGCAATGGAAAACAATTTATACTAAATATAAATAAGTACCCCAAACTCATATCTGGTAGTGTATGTATGTTTCCTCTGGCATTCAATCGTTTTTATCATCAGGAGCACATTGGCGGATAGTGCAATCATTGATCATCAGAGGCTCTTATTCTCAGTGTCCATTTTTGGCTGTGTTTCATCCATAAGCGTTAATCTCTCTATTCATCCTTGATTCTGTACCTTGCCGGTAAGGTTGGGATGAAGAAATACATTGAGTGGTAATACAGACATAATACAAAATAGACCTGGCACCCAATGCTTTTTTTCTCCCCAAGGTTTACGAGCCCTATAATAGATCATGGTTATATACACAGGTCTGGAAATTAGAGTGGAGGGGATAAATCACTTACGAGTTAGAAAATGTTTCTGAAAATAAGGTGCTCTAATCGATTTGTCAGTCTATTAGCCACGTCGCATGACGTGCCTTGTGTCTGCAATCTGCAACACGGCCGTGTCTGCAACTGAACTCTATTCTTCTTTATAGATCTAGATTTTCTGAAACAACATTCTTCTGTATGTTTACTTTGAATATGTTGAGAAAAATTATACAAAGTAGTTTAGCTTACATACTTTACCTTCAATGGTAAGAATGGCGAAAGTAGCGTTAAATGTAAAAGCTCAAGAAATCGATCGAAAACCATCCGAAAATGAAGTCGCAAAAAATAAACATGGAGTGTTTTGTTTCTTGCTTTGTCAGAGACGTTATTAACATATCACTCACACGCAGGACGAGAATCTTCTTATGCCTGTTTATATAATCGCGATCTTTCCCACTAGAATATTCAGGCCTGTGTATACAACCGTGCTCTAGTTCCCTTATCATTTTAGAGTCATTCCCAATATTACCGATTCAGTACAGAATAAGATTGTAGCGTCCATAGCGGTGGAAATTAAAATTAAATTTTTATATGAAATTACAAATGGAGCATAGGACAGAACACCGTATACGCGTAAACGAAGTTTGGAATTCTATACTTTGATTGATATGTTAATATGTACTTATATGTTCATTTTCAAACGATCTTCCAAACCAATGATTTTAAATAGAATATATCATGTTCTTAATTTTTTCGAGCTTTCATGTATTTTGTCTGCCAAAACAATTTTTGGTTTCCGAAACTATTAATGGTTTTCTTTTCTTCTTACTCATAAAAATTTAAGTTTCTTAAATAATTATTTATTTAATGCAAAAAGTTGCTCCTATTCTTCACAAATTATGAATTACCAAATACAATTTTATTTTGTAGATTGTCAAATGAAAATTTTTTTTTAATCTGGAAATATACTATTATATATATTTTGTTTGAAATTTATTTATCAAAATGTCAAGTTTATACACACAAGTTGTTTGAAAATTAATGCCAAAAAGAACTAGTAAATTTCACCCTCCGTCTTAAATCGTTATGCAATTTGGATTCAATAAACTTTGTAAGTAATACTACCGAACCACTTTAAATTTTAAAGAATAGATTACTTCTTCAGATTTTTAAATGTAATATTTCGTATATTTGCATATCGAAAATTTATTGTTCAAATATTGCACATCCATTTTTAGCGTTTTCGAGAAAAACGGTTTAAAAAATTCAACGGCACTTTACAATTAAGTAAATACTTCTTGCATTGCATTTATCTTTATCAATGCTTTAATAAAATTGGTTACAATTCTAAATCAATACCATCGACATCCGTACGCAAATTATAATACTGTATCATTATAATTCATTAATAGCTACTTATAAACATTATACAATTAGCATGGTCGCGAGATATCAGTCGTAGTAAGCAAGAGTAGTGTGTCCAGCCAGTGTGCTCCCAAGTCCACCGGAGATTGTTCTGGTGGTGTTAGCAGCCCAGCAGCCCCGTGGATGTCAGGCCCCGGGACACTCCTGCCAAACGTGGGAATGATCGCCGTGGGGTTTTGGTCCGTTTGAGTCCGACACTACCCCGTCGCCTTCCAGAGGACGGCGGGGTGTCCGCGAGGATTTCCCTACGTAAAGAAAGCCTCGTGGATGTTCCTTCCTTTGGCCAGTCATCGATGTTGATCAGACATCCTTAGCGTCCATGACCATCTCACCCCGCTGCAACTACCTGGCCAATCGTAAACAAATTATTACGGGTATTTACCTACGTCAGCGAGTACAAAGTCGTAACACTGAAGCTGTAGCGCCTGATATTTCTCATAGACAATTTGTTCGACCGTTTCGCGGAGAGACGCGATCGCGAAGTAGCGCGTCAACGTATATTCCTATTATGATTTGATAATCAACGCCATGAGTCGCTAATCTTATTTACGGCCTTACAAACAGCCCTTACTATTGCTTGAAGCATCTATAAAGTCTAAATACCAATATAATATTGTTAATTCAATTATTTAGCTATCCTAACCAAGCTTACTTCATTAATTTAATAGTCCACTAGAACCTCTAATTACTTCTATTAACCCACTTGCATCATGGCTACTTCAGAGGACTGGTCCCTATCACCGCGCGCGGTCGGTCGCAGGTGCAGTAAATGACATCCGAATTCTTCAAGGAGTTTATCGAAAATTTAATGTTTAAAACGATTGGTAGACAATGTTACTTCGCAAAAATCGCATTTTACATTCTTTATAACAGAGGAAAAAGGAAAAAATATTTATTTAAAAAAAATTATTTAGATTAAAATGGAAATAAAAAAAAGCAGCCGCACCGCGCGTAATAATCTGCGCTTGGATGCAAATGGGTTAATAATTGTTAGTTGAACGAATATTACTATAATTACATTCGACTAACATTGCTTTATTTGTCCAATAGGTATAAATTAACCATTGCTAACATTAAGTATGAATAAACCATCCCGTAAAATGAACTACGTGCACAATAATAAAGATGTGTATTGTACGATATTTTCATACTACAACCACTCACCTAAAATAAAATTATATATATATACCTAATAATAAATTCTATTCGTACACCTGTATGTTTGGTGCTTAGAAGATCCGCCTGCTTTCAATTTTATCCACTATGTCCCGTCAACTGCAATTTCAACTTTATCCATTGCATTTTCGGATGTGTTTGGAATGCTCGTCCTCTCATCCTCGGACTCACAACTAGAAAAAATATATTCTTTTCTTGTTACGATACACTTTCAAGAAGCTTTCCTCTGTATTATCCGAAGATTCCTCTATCTCTCCACTTTCAATGCATTCACAACTTTCGCTGTCGGTTTCGCTTTGGCCTAATTTATACTGATCTTCTTCGGAGGTATCCTCAGAACAATCTTCATTGATGTTGACAATTTTGTTCAATATCTTGTTATATCTCCTGGATATACTCATGATTGCTAGAAAAGGGGGATTGGTCAAAATAAAAAAATACTGTGCCCAAATTCAATTACCCTATTGTAAATACTAACAATAAGCGGAGACAGTCTACAATAACTGAAACTTTTGCACACTATCTTTGAAAAACGTCCTTACACTCTCACTGCAGCAATCATACTGAAGAATGTCTCTTATTTTGGGGATTTCGTCGGCATAGGCATAAACGATTTCGTTGAAGATGAAAATAAATACTCAGGATATACAATCCGCTTTAGGTTACATTATTGAGATCGACATGAATCGCAATTGAGAGATGCCGAATTGGAGGTATCTTAGTAAAGACTTTCCTTTCATTGTTATATTTATTATTGGAGGAATGACTTTATGAACAAAGCAAACATATAAGGTTTATCTCTGAAATCAGCTAACCCGTCAATTTGATGGGTCTCGTACAGATAGGTATACTACATATAGATTTCAAAAATTAGAAAGCCTAGGAAAAAATAATTTTGTGTATAAATTCTTTGGATGAAATGATTAATTTACGATGCAAAATGGTTAAAATTAATGCTATGGTTTTTAAATATTTCATTTCAAAGTTCGAAATCCGTCAAATTTTTAGTGATAATTAAAAAAAAGGACTTTTTATTTATTAATAATTTATTTAAACGTAAAGCCTAATGTTGTTTCTTTCAGACTTAATTTGAATAAATCGATTTTTAAAGAAAAATGCGTATTTTCGTCTACCCGTCAACTTGACGGATCCCGTAGAGATAGGTATATACGTTGCCCTAGCACGTTGCCCGTACGGTGGCGACGCCGCACACCGGCGCGGCAAACTATTCCGCCTGCTCATCGCTCGACTCCGTGCATGCTTCCGCCGCTACGATTCACAGTAATGGCGTCTAATCACTCCACGTGCGCGTCTTAATACTAATCATGTCATATTAAACGCTACGCCTCTTGTGCAAACGCGGGTGCTATCATACATTCAGCGACGTTTAAAGATCAAACAATATCCATCTATTCGCTCGAAATAAAATTCATCGCCAAGTTCTTTCCCAGTTATCCGCGTGCACGTGCGACCGTATAAACATGTGAGCCGTATACGCGATTAAACAATTGGACTTCTTAAACGAATATATAACGTAAAACCTAAACGTAAGCGCAAAAACGTGAGTCATGAACGTGTGTGTTCGCGTTACTGTGGCATTATCAATCCATCCATCAGCCCAACACGACGTGAAACCAGTCTCGCGACGCGTGAATATCTGTATAAAACATTTCTCACGGCGTTATACTGCAGTGAACAAATAATACTAATGCAAAGTCGTAATAAAATGCAATATAAAATAATATAATATAATATAGTATGATATAATATAATATATAATGCCCTCAGCCTCCGACAAGGGAAAGAATGTCAGCCAGAGCAACATAATCCAACGCGGAATAAAACCACGCAGAATAGTGCGTACATATTACATATACTCAGCCTACATATTAAATCTCATATATAAATTAAAAGAGAGTATTACTTACAGCCTCCGCATAACCTCAGCCTGCACGTTGTATCGCCTGTCAGCGTCACTTCTCCAATGAACAAGGAGATGTTGCACATCTCACAATCACCAGCAACTCATCACTTAGAGCCTTAACTCACCATCAAGATTCATACCGCGGCTGAATCTACCGCGAAGCGCGCAGGCACCTGCAGCGAGCCATCAAAGAGGCGAAGAAGCGGGCTTGGGACGAGCTCCTGGTCAGCCTCGACTCCGATCCTTGGGAGCGCCCTTACAAGATGGTGTTAAACAAACTCCGTCCATGGGCACTTCCCACAACGGAGAGCATGGACCCTCGGTTCCTGGAGGAGGTTGTCGGCACCCTGTTCCCGGGAGCAGCGAACGAGGAAGATGACGGGTTTACCGGAGAGGAAGAACAGGAACCTCAATCGCCGGAGGAGGAGCCACGTGATACCGCGGGAAGCTGGAACCCGGAATTGAGGGTCACCGAGGAAGAATTGGCCGAGGCTGCCGGGAAGATCGGAATACGGAAAGCTCCGGGTCCCGACGGAGTCCCATCCCGCCTATGGAAGGGCGTTGCCGGGGTCGTGGCCCCGAGACTGATGCGTCTGTTCGATAGATGCCGGAGTACGGACGCATGGACCTGCTGCCGAAGCCGAGACGCTCCCCGGACTCACCTTCCGCCTTTCGGCCGGTGTGCCTTTTGGACGAAGCTGGCAAACTGCTGGAGAGAGTGGTGGCTGCCCGCCTCGAGTCGCATTTGTCTCGGGGTATTCTCGGACTGCACGACGGCCAGTTCGACTTCCGGAGGGGGCGGTCTACGGCCGACGCTATCGCCCGCGTCCGCTCCCTCGTCGAGGAAGCCGAGCGGCGTGGTCACGTGGCAGTGGCGGCGTCGCTGGACGTGGTCAACGCCTTCAACAGCATCCCTTGGGACAGGATATGCCGGGCCCTCGAGTTTCATCGGGTACCCGCGTGCCTGCAGAATGTGATCCAGGCTTTCCTCCGGGACAGGAGCGTCCGGAGCCGATACGAAGGACGAAGCCTTATCCGTTATAAAGGAACTAACGGAATTACTCAAGCAAGTCGGACTAAACATCCGCAAATGGGCTTCAAACGACCGGGATCTGCTACGAGGATTACCTGAGCAAGAATAACAAGAATAATACAAGTAAGAAATTATATCTCGGTGAGTCATCGACATTAAAAACACTCGGTATCTTTTGTGATTCAGCTGACGATTCCATCCTATATTCGGTCAAAACGATCAGCGATACTTCCCGAGTCACGAAACGTTCAATCAGCTCGGTCATCGCTCAAATTTATGACCCATTAGGATTGCTCGCTCCGGTAATCGTACGAGCAAAAATGCTCTTGCAACGGGTCTGGTCATTGAAGGTAGATTGGGACGAATCACTTCCAACGGATCTGCATACTGAATGGAGAAAATATCGTGCACAATTGCCGTTGCTAAATGCGGCAAGATTCCCGCGGAAGACCATCATAGAATCCGTAGCGAACATTGAATTACACGGCTTCTGTGATGCTAGCGAGAAGGCATATGGGGCTTGCGTCTACATGCGAACCAATAACAAAAGGGGAAATATTTGGACTCGACTCCTCACGGCGCGATCGGAAGTAGCGCCGCTCAAATCGCTCACCATACCACGTCTCGAACTAAGCGGGGCGCTTCTTCTGGCCTCCTTGATATCCTCAGTACAAAAGGCCCTAACGAGCAAGGTATCGCGGATCATATATTGGATTGATTCTACCATCGTGCTCCATTGGATCAAGTCCTCGCCGCATACCTTACCCCAAGGAATTCCTGCGTCCGTCTATTTGGAAAAATGGGCCAGGTTGGTTCCTGTAGAGCGAAAAACATTGGCCGAGCTGGAGCCCAACACCATTGTACGAAGTCCCTGAACAGAAAAGGTCGATTTGCCTGGCAACAAACTCCATTGATCATAATATACTTGAAAGATATTCTTCCTGGCCAAAACTAATGAGAATCGTCGCTCGTTGTCTTCGATGGAGACATAAACAAAACCGAGCGGCACCCCTAACCATCGACGAACTCACTTCAGCACATAACAAGTTAATACGAATCTTACAAGGTCATCATTTTGCGGATGAGATTCGTACTCTTCAAAAGGATCGGGGTATGGCCGTTGGAGGGAAGCTGCAACACCTCAATCCGTTTCTCGACGAGGAAGGGATATTACGAGTCGGAGGACGACTCAGGAAAGCACCTTTGTCCTTCCAGCAAAAACACCCCATTATTTTGCCGTGTGGCGGCACATGGTTTGAAGGACTATTCAAATCATATCGTTGTTTCGTCCTGAAGAGTCAAGACCGTTAGGACACAAACAATTCGAGAACAAGTAACCTCCGGACATAAACAAGGACGCCGCTACACGCAACCGTCGTAGGAAGCCAAATTCGAATTTCTTGGCTTCCCCCCCGACCGTAATAAATAGTCGAACGCGACCGCAATCAACGAGTACGAGTACGAGTACGAGTACGTGTGCGAGTATCAGTATTAGAGTCAGTATTCTCAGGTCACGAACTTTCTTTTGCGACTTATATCGAGTGTGTTATCTCGGCGACGGATTCAACCTGTATTCAGGGGCATAACTAGTTTTAAATATATTGACTATTCGGACGAACCGTTTTGTTAATTGAGTTCACAACACCTACTCCACCACATTGGTGACCCCGACGTGATTCGAAAGGAAAATGGCAACGACGAAAGACGACGCACAGGCCACTGGTATTATCGCGGTTACGATGCCGCCGTTGCAAGCCTCCAACGTTACGGTCTGGTTTGCAATGTTAGAAACGCAACTGGACGCGGCGGAAGTGACGTCCGACAAGGTAAAATTCGCGACTCTCGCGAAGAGCCTCGAAACCCCGCTCCTCCAGCAGGTAGAGAGCGTCATGACGAACCCGCCAGCCACCGGGCGGTACCAGAAACTAAAGACTGAATTAATTCGTATCCTTACGGACTCGGATGGCGATCGAGTTAAAAAGTTGATGGAGAGCGAAGAGATGGGCGATCGAAAGCCATCTCAATTTTACCAGCACCTGAGGAAGCTCGCCAGTCCCTCCACTCCCGAGGACTTTGTCCGATCGCTGTGGAGAAATCGACTCCCCGCACGCATCAGGCGCATACTCGCCGCGGTCGACGATTCGGACCCGGACAAGCTGATGCGTTCAGCAGATCTCATCGCAGAAGAGTTCAAAGGCGAAACGGGACAAACATCACGGGTGGAAGCGATAACGGACCACCCAACGCACTCGGAACGACCTGAAGCACCCTGGTTGGCGCTATTCCAAACATTCAACGACCAAATGAACCAGTTGCGGGCTGAGGTAAAGTCGATGAGTATTAACCACCCCCAGCGTCGACAACGGAGACCAAGAAGGCGGAGTCGTTCACGGTCGAGAGAAAGGACGTACGACACTGGCCTTTGCTATTACCACGAGACGTTCCGCGAACGGGCGAAGAAATGCCGATCCCCGTGTAGGTGGAAGCAGGGAAACGCGACCAACCGTGAATGCGGCGAACGCCGACGGTTTAAAAACACGCCGCATATTCGTTAAGGACATACGGACGAAAGTCTCGTACTTAGTAGACACCGGCGCCGACACTTGCGTTTATCCACGCAGTAAGATCCGCGGACACACGAACAAGACGGAATACGAACTGTTCGCGGCCAACGGAACGCGGATCGCGACATACGGAACAGTCGCGGTCTCCCTAAATTTAGCGTTACGCCCAGCCTTCAAATGGCGTTTTGTAGTGGCCGACGTATAAACGCCTATCATTGGTGTAGATTTCCTGAGCCACTACGGGTTGCTCGTAGACCCGCGCAACAGACGACTGATAGACGCAACAACCCGACTGTCTACGAGAGGATACGCTGCCACGATCGACGTGGCATCGATTAAAACAGTCTCCGGAGATTCGCCGTACCTTAAACTGCTGGCGGAATTCCCCGATCTCACACGACCGCCAGTATTCCGGAGAAGCGCAATACGACATGGAATACAGCACTTCATCACCACGACGCCCGGACCTCCTGTCCACGCCAAACCACGCCGCCTCGCCCCCGATCGACTCAACCAGGCGAAGGTGGAATTCGAAGTCATGATGGAGCAAGGTGTGATGCGGCCATCGAGAAGCCCGTGGGCATCACCCCTACACATCGCGCAGAAAAAGGACGGAGGGATTCGACCATGTGGCGACTATCGGGCACTAAACGCCCGCACCATTCCCGACAGGTACTCACCACCGTACATCGAGGACTTCGCCCAGAATCTCCACGGTAAGCGAGTATTCTCCAAAATCGATCTGGTGCGTGCGTACCACCAGATCCCGATCGCGACGGAGGACATACCAAAAACGGCGATCACGACACCCATCGGACTTTTCGAAGCTACAAACATGATGTTTGGACTTCGGAACGCCGCGCAAACGTGTCAGCGATTCGTCGACGAAATCACACGCGGTCTCGATTTCGTCTACGCTTACATCGACGACTTCCTAGTAGCCTCGGAGGACGAAAATCATCATCGCGAGCACTTAAAAATCTTGTTCGAACGCCTTAACAAATACGGCGTGGTGATAATTTAGTGAAATGCGAATTCGGTGTACGCGAAATCACATTCCTCGGATACACCGTAAACTCCGACGGAATTAAGCCGCCGCCTGAACGCGTCGAAGCGATAGTAAACATGCCGAAGCCCGCGAACGCCAAACAACTTCGTCGATACCTCGGTATGATAAACTTCTACCGACGTTTCATACCGGGGGCAGCAAAAACGCTCAAACCACTGAACAACCTGCTAATAGGCGCAAAAAAGGGCAACAAGCCCATTGAATGGTCGGAAGAATCCGAAAACAGCTTTCGCGAATCGCAACGGGCCCTCGCGGACGCCACGATGTTAGCACATCCGATACCAGGTGCACCTATCAGCCTAACTGTAGATGCGCCCGACTACGCAATAGGCGCTGTATTACAGCAACGCGCAGATAATACGTTACAACCGCTGGGGTTCGCAACGAAATCTCTGATCCCCGCTCAACAAAAATACAGCGCGTACGATCGCGAACTCCTCGCAATATACACCGCGGTCAAACATTTTCGGCACGTTCTGGAAGGCAGGCATTTCGCGGTATACACCGATCATAAACCTCTCACCTACGCGTTCAGTCAAAAGCCAGAGAAGTGCTCGCCGAGGCAATTCAGATACCTAGACTATATCGGACAATATACCACCGATATACGATACATAAAAGGTCTCGACAATAACGTAGCCGACGCCCTATCATGTATCGAATCAATAGGGAAGGCCGTCGATCATCAAACCCTAGCCGTCGCGCAAGAAAACGACGATGTATTACGCGACATCGTCAACGACGGTGCAACCTCGTTACGGTTGAAAAGAATACGCTCTCCTGACCACGGCGTAAAGATATACTGCGACGTATCAGGCGACACCATAAGACCGTATGTACCGAAATCTCTGCGGCGCGACGTATTTAATTCGCTCCATGGACTTTCCCATCCGGGGATACGAGCCACGCAGAAACTGGTGACGTCGCGTTTCACTTGGCCGTCCGTGAATAAAGATTGCCGGACTTGGACACGACAATGCATCCCGTGTCAACGCTGCAAGGTCACCAGGCACGTATCCTCACCCGTCGGAACATTCGAAAACCTAGCAGGGCGGTTTGAATACGTACACGTGGATATTATCGTGATGCAATATTCGTAGGGATACCGATACTGTCTCACGTGTATCGACCGTTTTTCGCGTTGGCCTGAAGCAATCCCAATCACCGACATGGAAGCGTCAACCGTCGCCTCGGCCCTCCTTACGACTTGGATTTCTCGTTTCGGCGTCCCCTTAAGAATAACGACTGACCAAGGGCGCCAATTTGAATCGTGTCTATTCAAAGAACTATGCCAGTTGTTCGGCGTCAAACACTTACGCACGACGGCCTATCATCCCGCGTCTAACAGGATGGTAGAACGCCTACACCGACAGCTCAAGGCAGCAATCAAATGCCACAACACGAGCAACTGGGTCGAAATCCTGCCACTCGTTTTGTTAGGCATTCGAACCGCGATAAAGGAGGACCTCGACGCGACGGCGGCCGAAATGGTTTACGGCACAAATATAAGGTTGCCCGCGGAATTTTTCTTGCCATCAGAGCAGCAGGCCAACGCAGAATACGCGATCCGGCTTAAAGAGCGGATGGGAAAGGTCAGGCCACAACCGGTCACACGTCATGGCGGAAGGAAAGCTTTTGTTTTCAAAGAACTAAAATCGTCGCCACACGTTTTCCTACGCCACGACGCGGTTGGAGCCCCCCTGCAACCTCAGTTCGACGGACCGTTTAAGGTCATAAGGCGGGGAGAGAAGCAGTATGTAATTAAGATAGCCGACCGCCACGTAACAGTGTCCATCGATCGACTAAAACCCGCGTTCATTGTTCCGGACGACTTGGAAGAAAAAACCGCCGAATCACGTAACATACTGATTCCGGTAGGATACTCGAACGCCCGCGACGGAAACGGCGCAAGCAACGTCGAACAAACACCAGCAACCGGTATGTTACGAGATCCGGGCGACGAGTCCGCTTTCCCGACTGGTATCAGGCAGGTTTCGGGTAAAATCGCAGGACACAATAGGAATTTTAAAATAACGACGATAAACAGACGCCGTAGGTCAAGATAAGCGTTATCACTGGTAGGGGAGTGATGTGGCGGCACATGGTTTGAAGGACTATTCAAATCATATCGTTGTTTCGTCCTGAAGAGTCAAGACCGTTAGGACACAAACAATACGAGAACAAATAACCTCCGGACATAAACAAGGACGCCGCTACACGCAACCGTCGCAGGAAGCCAAATTCGAATTTCTTGGCTTCCCCCCGACCGTAATAAATAGTCGAACGCGACCGCAATCAACCAGTACGAGTACGAGTATCAGTATCAGAGTCAGTATTCTCAGGTCACGACCGACGAACATTCTTTGTGACTTATGTCGAGTGTGTTATATTCGCGACGAATTCAACCTGTATTCAGGGGCATAATTATTTTTAAATATATTGACTATTCGGACGGACCGTTTTTGTTAATTGAGTTCACAACACCCACTCCACTACAAATTCCCCCGCAAATCTCATCGAAGCAGAAGAACATGCAATAAATATGGAAAGTTACGTTCGCGAACACAACGCCTACCGACGGATGACACGACAAACAACCGCCCCACCATCTTATCGTAACCAGACATCTCATCCAGTAAGTGACCGTCTCGCTATTACAAATAATAGATATAATGAAACTCCACGCACTCGAAACGTTCAACCAAGAACGAACAATTTTACAAAGTTTGGGAACCAACCATTAAGCGAAAGGACACAAACGAAATGTCCCAAATGCAATCAATTGGGACACCTTCCCAACCAATGCCGAAATTTTCAAATACCGCCTCAAAGAAAAGCCCCCCCAGGAATAAATCATATTCAAAACCAATCTGGATCAACAACGCGACCTCAGGAAAATTACAAACAGTACGACTACAATTACAAGGGCGACCAGGATTGCGATTCCTCGTTGACACAGGAGCAGGAATCAACTTGCTTAAACGAGGATGCTACCCAGGAAAGATAATAATACCAGAAACACGAAAATTCTTCATGGGACACTCCAAATACGAATCTAACTCCAAGGTCAAGTTGAATTTATTTAACAAAAAGATAGATTTTTCATTAGTGGAGGACAATTTCCCTATTATAGAAGATGGCATATTAGGCTTACCCGGTTTAGAACAATACCAATTCCAACTCTCCAACAAAACTCTGAAACTAGATGATAACACTCTTCTGCTAGAGCGACAACAAACCGGAGAAAAGCACCAGGAGAAACTATTCAAAAGGTCGTATACCTCGAAGGAAAACCAACGCCAGTATGTTTTATCAATGATGGTAAGTCCTCAGTTCAAATCTCCAACGTAATAGAAGATACAAACACCATAGAGCAAATTCAAAAATTCAAATCTTTGATTCGACTATCGCACATAGAAAAACCTCTTACGGAACCTATAGAAAAGATTATCCTCTATTACATGGACGTATTCAATTTAGACAGCGAAACATTACCATGTACATCTCTTGCCAAACATTCCATCAAGTTAAAAGAAGATAAGATCGTTAACGTGAAATCCTACCGTCATCCTGAACACCATAAAGTCGAAATAAATAAACAGACGACTGAAATGCTAAACAAAGAGATCATAGAACCCTCCGACTCCCCCTACAACTCTCCTGTCTGGGTCGTTCCAAAGAAAATTGACGCATCAGGGAAACAAAAGTGGCGAATAGTGATTGACTTTAGGAAGTTAAATGAGCTAACAGA
This sequence comes from Bombus cullumanus, assembly GCA_014737535.1. Taxonomy (NCBI): domain Eukaryota; kingdom Metazoa; phylum Arthropoda; class Insecta; order Hymenoptera; family Apidae; genus Bombus; species Bombus cullumanus. The sequence continues at coordinate 30,936 of JACXIX010001416.1, read as the reverse complement.
CCAAGACGCGTATCCACTACCTGACATTGATGAGATACTATCGCAATTAGGAAGTGCGAAATATTTCTCCGCCCTAGATTTATCCTCAGGGTTTCATCAAATACCCATGGACGAGGATTCAAAGAAATACACCGGATTTAGCACACCACAAGGACACTTCCACTACAATAGAATGCCATTTGGGTTCAAGAACGCACCCGCTACCTTCCAGAGAATGATGGATACCGCGTTAAGAGGTTTGATTAACAATCATTGTTTCGTTTATCTCGATGACATCATTATATTCGGTCAATCGATTGAAGAACATAACAAAAACCTAGCCATAGTATTCCAAAGACTCAGGAAACTAGGTTTGAAAATACAACCGGATAAGTGTGAATTTCTAAAACCCGAATAAGAATATTTGGGACACTTAGTGACAGCAGACGGGGTAAAACCTAACCCTAAGAAGATAGAAGCAGTAAAGAATTTCAAACTACCCAGAAATCCTACAGATGTAAAATCATTCCTTGGGCTGGCAGGATATTATAGAAAATTTATTAGAAATTTCTCAAAAATTGCCAAACCACTAACAGAACTAACTAAGAAGGACACACAATTCCAGGAAGGACATACAGAATCAGAGACAAATATAACATCCCTCACCTAATGGACAGAGTAAAAACTAGAATAGGGACTTGTGCTACATGTCAAACATCAAAGACTACTCGGATAAGAGGAAAGGAAGAACCACAAATAACTGACACCCCATTAGAACCTAACGATAAAATCGCTATGGATTTGATAGGTCCGTTGAAGAAGACCAAGACAGGAAATCAATACATTCTCTCTATACACGACGAATTAACCAAGTATTTGATACTTGTACCCTTAAAAACACAACAGACCCAATCAATCTGGAATGCTTTATTGAACCACTACATTTACATATTCTCCGCACCCAAACGTATATTAACTGACCGAAGACAAAGTTTTATTGGCGAACTAATGCAACGCTACGAGGAAGCATTTAGAATTAAACACATAAAAACCACCTCATTCCACCCGCAATCCAACGGCAGCCTAGAACGAACACATGCGGTAATATCCGACATGCTAAAAGCCATACAGGACGACAATGAAACAGAATGGGATCAAAATCTAAATTTTGTGTGTCTAGCATACAACACTATGGTTCATGATGCCACTGGATATACCCCTTTCGAACTAACGTTTGGACATGAGGCCAATCTCCCCTCTACCATATCCCAAAACCCCCAAAGAACTTACGCCGATGAGGTTAGCTTCAGGAAGAGGGAATGGGATGCCAAACTACTTAAAGCCAGAGAAACGCCAAGGAAGAGTAAACTAAGATGCCAAAGAGATCAAAGGAAAAAGATTATTAAACCTCAATCTATGTTTAGAGAAGGAGATTTAGTACTAGTTCATAACGATCATAAAGAACACAAGTTAGATACTGAATGGCTAGGGCCATACACCATTGAGAAAGTAAAAACCCCTTACTACGAAATACTAGTAAACGACTCGACCAGGAAAATACATGCTGATCAAGACAAAGAAGAAAAGACATTCAAATTTTGAAGGACCAAAATCATTCTAAGAAGGGGGGTATGTCACGACCGGCGTTACGCCGCGTGGGACATCTGCACACCATCCCTCGATACCTGGCAGCCAGCGGCCCACCTAAAGTCTTCCCGACCCTCAATAAGCTCAAGGGCCCACCATAAGACCGTAACTTTTAACTTCATTGCTTTCGGGATAATTGCCGACGGGAAAATCGGACACATGTCCACCGAAAACGGCTGTTTTCCTTCCCCAGGAACAAAGTCACCCCCGATCCACGTTGGTGGGAGACTTGCTCACATCCTTTGTCATTAGCATGAGTAATGACCAATCGGCATCGCGGATCGTTATCCTCACTTCCTTGGCGAAAAGTATGAGTAACGAATCCGCGTTCATCGTTCAAAGGGCACACCCACACCGAGCTTTCCTCCGTGATGAGACGAGGACACCTAGTAGAATAGACGACACCATCAAACAGTGAACATCTCTCCGATCTATGTAAACCTGTGCTGTGCTAGAAAATAAAGACGATAGTTGTGTTACGACTCAGCTATTTTTATTTCATCAACCAACCCTGAATTTTACGTGACACGGGCATCGTTTGAGAGTATGTACGGCCGGCCGTTACGACCGGTGTTACGCCGCGTGGGACGTCTGCACACCATCCCTCGATACTTGGCAGCCAGCGGCCCACCTAAAGTCTTCCCGACCCTCAATAAACTCAAGGGCCCACCATAAGACCGTAACTTTTAACTTCATTGTTTTCGCATCTGTTTGCCAGTCAAATTGCTTGTAAGGACGCAATTATAATTTTTAAAGCATTTCTGGTTTATGGCTGGGTTTCGAAGAAGTCATTGAGTTTATTAGGCGCTCGTAAAAATCACGGAGAAAGCGGGTAATTGCCGACGGGAAAATCGGACACATGTCCACCGAAAACGGCTGTTTTCCTTCCCCAGGAACAAAGTCACCCCCGATCCACGTTGGTGGGAGACTTGCTCACATCCTTTGTCATTAGCATGAGTAATGACCAATCGGCATCGCGGATCGTTACTCTTACTTCCTTGGCGAAAAGTATGAGTAACGAATCCGCGTTCTTCGTTCAAAGGGTATACCCACACCAAGCTTTCTTCCGGAAAACCATAAGAGCGAGTGTGTTAATCTTCTACAAGTCAACAAGCACTCCGGAATCAGTCTCCTAGCTAAAATCAGTACCGGAACGCTAACTCTAAGTCGCCTAGTCTATATCTATAACCATTGTAAAGTCGAGTTGCAAGAGTCAGTCTTGAAAAGTCACGCCTAGAGCTAGGAAGTAATTGTGAACTGCGAATTCGGAATTGTTAACTGTTTCTTCTTTTTATTTTTCATCACAAATTTCTTTTTTTATTTTTATTTGTCATTTTACGTGACAATATCGTCGTACGTTTTACTCGGCGTCTTACGGGTACGTCTTACCCTAACACTCGGCTTTCAACCTTTCGACTCGCTCTCTATTCAAAAACTAACTCTCGATGCACACTCTGCTCTCGCATCCCTCTTTGTCTTTTCTTAGACCCCCCACGCACGTGTTACGCAACCGCTCGTGGCCAGGATCACGTAGGTCCTTTCTACGAAAGTTATTCGCTTGAAGGACCGATGACACATTGATGGGCTCAAACGACGCCTCGGCTCTTGCGGCATTGTTCATAGTTTACTCGCTATGTCTTAGGCCTTTTTTCCCGATACTACATTTATTACTTATTATTTAGTTAGTTATGTATTTAGTTACTTATTTGGTTGATTACTTATTGCTTATTTGTTCACTTGCTTATTCGATTATTTATTTTAACTATTTATTTATTTATTATTTATTATTTATTATTATTTATTGTATTACATTATTTGTTTATTTATTTATTTATTATTTGTATCGTTATTATTTACTCATTTATTATTCATTTATTTATGTATTTATTTATCTTATTTATTTATTATTAATTTTTATTATTATTGGTTATTTATTTATGTTGTTGCGATCGGCGCAAGCATCATTGGGTCTTATGAGAACGCAGGCACTAGCTCGACTATGTAATTTTAGATTTTATAATGTTATCAAGTTAACATGGTATATATATGTACATGATGTCTTTTATCTATCTATTTATCTATTTATTTAGTTATATATTATTGCTAATATATTATATCTGGACTGGCTGTTTTTGTCGACGACCTGGCGAGTTTTGTGACTTGAAAACTTTAAAACAATATGGACAGGTTAAACAAGGATAATAAACTTACGGCGCAGGGAGTTTCGGAGCCCCCAGGCCCTGTCGGTGGTTTGAGTGGCGTACCAGGCACGACCCGACAGTTATCAAGAGACTGGGCAAACAACGAGAAGAGGGTGGGTCCCGGGGCTCCCTCTCGATCGGTAAATACGACCAGGGACCGAAGTAGCTGCAATGATAGCGACGGCGAAGTCGGTAGTTGCAGCTCGAAGAATATGATGAGTAACAAAGGCGCGAAGGGAACTTCCCGATCACCCAAGAAAAACGCTAAACTCCTTGAATTCAGCGAAGATATCGGTGAGGTGGTGAAGAAGAATGACGTAGGCACCCTTAATATAAGTAACGGCAGGGTGCAGGCAAGAGTGGTGGCAGTCGCTACAGATAAAGATGGCTTCCTGGCCCCGGAGTGAGAGGAGTTAAAGGAATGGGAGGTAACTCCATGGTAACGTGGTCTAGCCTCGCCGCGAAGTCGACGAGCGAAACGGCTGAAGAGATGGGCAGCGTCTCCGAAGGGGACGTTTCTATGTCAGAGAGCAGCTGTAGCGTCACGCCGGTGCCGATCGCTAGCAAATTAAGAAGACTCAGGGAGTCACAAGTTAAAGCAGCAACGGAAACCTCAAGGAGTGCTGCAGTAAGGGACCAGAATGTGGAGGATTGTATAATCTCTAATGTGCCATATAACTTCAATTAATTCTTCAACATTGAATAAACTGTTGAACTGTTTACTGTCTTCATTCCTAATGTTACTGTAGCCCACTAAATAACATCATTTCATTTCCTAGGGACAGTTCTAACCTCGATCAACCTCCTTTTAAACTTCGTCACTTTTACATATTTAATTCATTATATCTACATAATCAAATCGTCATGTTATTCTGAATCGATCCACTTTCGTTAACCACCAAATATAGGCTTTTACCAAATATTACGCCATTCTTACATATAACTACCGTACAAACCACGATAGTTATAACAAGTTTATATGTCCTTTACAGTCAATTTCTCCTGCCACACTGTCTCAGTCACTAAATAATAACATAAATCACTGACTTTAATTAATTGCACATACATAATACCTCGAGTGGATACAAATAACTCAATTTTTCGAGGGCGAACCTAAGCATGTCCTCACACTCCAACGTCTCGAGCCGAACCCCTATTTCGGTTACGATAATTCCAACAACTTTATAGTAACAGGTTAAATTGATGACTGGCCAATGAACGGAAAACCAGACAAGAGATGGTGCCTGATCTAATTCGTTGACGGTAATTTTGGAAAGGGAGATCATTGCTTCCAATTGGTTAAGAAAAAGGCTGGTAGGTGAGGATGGGTGCTAGTCGCTCCCAATCAAAAATCGCCAGTGGGTGGCATTGTACTTGAAATGACGGGCCTCTGTACGATGCTAACGGAGGTCCTTACGGTTACCATATGTACCAACTTGTCTGCACCAGGACGAAGCTCGATGATGCGGACCAGGAACCACCTGCCGACGATAATGCCGTCTCGGTGATAGTTAAACAAAGATCGCCGACGCAGGGCGGTAACCGAGGAGTGGGCTTTTGTCACATCCGCAGTTGATTCAGGTATTTCTGCCTCACCTTAAGTTGGAGGGACGGCCAATGAGCCGGTAGAATTTTTTGGGTTTAGCCTTCAGTTGATTCGATTTGGCTATAATGTGTTGTTTCCATGTCAATCTCCTGTCCGAAGTCATGCCCAGATATCTGACCGAATCCTTGTTAGGAATAGTAATATTCTTAATGGTCACCTGAGGTTCTTCCAGAAGTGATGCAATTTCTGTTGAACGAATTGCCACCGAGAGTGTCATGGCAGCGTCATCTCGACTAACATGGACTCCGAGATGATGCGACAAGTCCTCGGGATTGTCCGAGAATGCGTAAAGTGGCAATGAGTTTAGGCAAGCTTGCACTTGCCTCAGGAGCATTCTCATCTGTTCGCAGGTAACCGAAGGGTCATTCAGCACTCAGGAAGATGATGCCTCGCCGATTTGACAGCTGCTTCCTATAGACCGCCAAAACGACGTGCACCCTGTGCGATGAATTCCCATCTTGAAACTGAGATAGTGAGTTCGTGCGTGAAGATTGAACTCTCCTCTCGGAGGAAGCTGAGAAGAGGCATCGCAACTCCACATCCGAGCTGATCAAGTTAGTTCCGCAGTCACTTGCAAGCGTAGCATAGAGTCTCCATAGTCCAGTAAACCACCTGAACGTAGCGAGGAAGACATTGGTCAAGAAATTGTAAGCCGTTTCGAGGTGGATGGCACAAGTCTTGCAACATATAAAAACTGCGGTATACCTTTTCTGTAGTTCAAGGGTACAAGTCTGGAGTAGTCGATACCGCTGTGCAAGAATGTGCGCGAAGATGTAAACTCTGCTTACGGGAGTTTACTTATGTCTCACGTTGTCGCCATCACATGCAACCAGTCGGAGGGATTTCAGCGTCATTTAAGCTCCTCCATAAAATGCACGTTGAAGACGATGCTCGATCTACAGTCCCTGAAGTAGCACTCTGGGCAGAATGATCCAAAGTTATCCGTCTTAACTTAGTGTTTCAAGCAGCTGCCCACTCTCAGGATTGCATTGCCGTTAAAGTGCGAAGTCCATGATTTCGCTTTACTGGAGCTTGGAAATGTCAACGATCTCGGCTCCAGAAAAAATGTCGTCGACATAGTCTCCCTTTGAAGAACCTCAATAGTCCGTGGATGCCGGTGCCTCTTCATCCTTCGCTAATTGGTCCCGCTTGAAATCGAAAGAATATGAGCGGAGAGTGATACTTCTTGAATGAGAGACGCACTACGTAATAGCCGCTCCCTCGTTACCCAACAGTGGAATGGTAAAAATCTTTACGTTGCTGCTTCACCTCGGATAAGAGACGGATATTGATGTTACTTGCTCCTGTTCCTCAACATGTCTTACTATTGAAAAGAGGTCGTTCTCCAAACATGTGCGGATAGTATACCTAGTGTGTTGGCAACTATTTATAATTATAATAATTATAATATTAAATATAAGGCATATCACCTACACCTACACTTCACCTGGAACATAACCTATACTACCATCGGACTTTATGTCACACCTTACTCAAAAATTACAATTTTTATCACTCTTCTTAGCCTTAAACGCTTACATACTACATAAATAACACAACTACATACACATTTATATAATAATAATATATTTCAATCACCCACACTAAATATTGCTATACAAGTACTGGCTCTACTAAAATAATAATAAATAAATGATTATTTAATTAGAGATTGATGTAGTAATGTAATACAACTACTTAACTTCTAAGTGATAACTCACAACAACTCGACAGCAAATAATTCCAACTTAACGACTAACTGACGTTCTCCTTTAAGGTATCCCTTTATTACAGTTTTCATACTCCCACGCACACCTAGGCTCAGGCTTGGACTCTGGTTAACGTACGACTCTCAATATCTCACCATAAACCTGTCATCAAGGATTGACACGCTCAAATTACCTATGCCATAATCTCATGAGCGGCATAGGACATCTGCCAGGTGAGAGGATGGAAAATTTCCAGTTTCGATAGTTCTGAACGCCAGAGACTAAACTCTGAATGGCTTTTTTAATATCCTCCACAGGGATTTTTCTTATAAGATCATTTGTTCGCGTTCCGATATAGAAAACTTGCATTGGGCATGTTGATTACTTTAACCGTAATCCCCCCTTCAAAAATTACTTGGTGATTGTAGCTTGTGAATAATCGTGGCTAGAAGTAGCGCGAACAAGCGACGAAGAAACCGAATCTTTGGTGAAGAGGATTCCTTACAAGGAATCGGTGCGTAGTAACTTTGAAACAAGAGAAAGCATTCTTTATAGAAGGGTCCGATAGGACCCAGAAAGGACAAGGGCCGCATGATGTCTCAATGTCATGTGGCCGTAAATGAACAAATGTCGCCCAATATCGTCCTATTTTTAATTGTCAATTATTCATATCAACTTGAGTACACAAAGTTAAAACTACATGAGAGTGTAGTTTTTTACTCTTAAGAAGCGTAAAATTAATCCCCAAATATTTATTAGTTTTCGCAAAAATTATTTAGCAACTTAGACTGTGTGTCTTAATTTCTACAATTTTCGGAATTCACACAGCAATTAGCGATGACTTCATCTATTCTTGAAGAATTGCGCTATCATGTACAATTCGAAACCAATCAATTTTGCTAAATTTTTGTTAAATCAGACAGCTAAGAAAATACAGTATACGGAAATATAGTCGAACTGATAGCAGAAATAGTTTCAATCATATCGAGCCAAAAATGAGCCAATAAAAATCTGATAAAGTCGAGATATGTATGATCCAATCACATAGTGGAGGGTCACGACCTCAGTCCACAACTGGATCGAAAAATTATGGGATATTTTTGTATAACTTTTCAACTACACAAGACGTCGAAATGTAACTTCATTTTAAAGCGTTGAAAAATAATCCGTACTAATTGATTTTATTTATTCTTAGTCCGTGCCTTTCGGCTTTGGACGACTTTCGGTTTACATCTCTTATATCTCTTACACTAGCTCTTCTATAAACTATATACAACTGCTTGTACTTAACTATAGTACCTTACTTATTTTATCTCTCTGTACCATTTATACCTAATAACTTATAACTAAGTGCTCTTTCCGTCTTTGACTTTTATTTCTTTGCTATGCTCCCTTCCTGTCGTTCCTCCCCCTCTTCCGCTGCTCTTCTCTTCTCTATTATCGCTTTCAATTCTGCCAGTCTTTCTCTTTAATTTTCATTTTGATTATTTTTTAGTTTACATTTTTTATATCGGCGGAATATTAAGTAAGCCTTAATGCCTTAAAACGAAACAAATAATCGATTTTTTAGTTCGTACGCGACTGTCTTATTATAAAATGAAGCGAGCAGAAACGTTTCTACACAAAATAAATCTTATATCAATAAAAAAATAAATTTTGCTATTTTGAATGTTGTGAAATCGAAATATTAATTTGCTTATTGTCATGTGTTTTAAGATTACACTTCTTGCACAATTATCTCTGTTTTTCTTTGTTTTAAATTAATGGTAACGTCGTACTAATTTATGCATTTATGGCTATTAGTGGTAAAAATGGATATTGCAATAGGTATAATATTATTTTTTCAATTACTTCGCCTTTTGTTTTTTTTTCACGAATGCAAACAGCAGATCCTATTAGTTACATTGTTATTTCAGATAATAAACAACTGCAGTGTTCGATGTTTCGCCTAGAAACTATGTTTGAAAGGAATTTCTCTCCGACTTGCAGCTAGTTTCTTCAGGGTTTCTAAAACGTCTAAAAAGGTTTCAGTGCGTTTTTAGACCCCGAAGAAGCTAACTGCTAAGCTGGTGAAATGTCGAAAAGAAATTCCTTTTGGACACGGCTTTTACTCCAAATCCTCAAACAGTGTTAACTTACAACGGTGTGAATTGTAGAAAAGTACCTTTTAACATCAAGGATAGAACTTTTATTTCAAACGAAAAGTAATGAGCTCGTTGTAGAGAATAATTCTAATTTTAGGATCCGTATTTCTCTTTAATCTCGTCTGGTAATGGCAATTAATTGGCAATTAAATATAGTGCGATTTTCGTTTCGATGTACAAGATGTAAAAGTAAAGAAACTCTGGACAAAGCAACATTAACCGGAATCGAATTTAAAATTTCCGGTACTCCCCCGACCAGTACAAATAAACGGACACGCTCTCTAAGTATTCAGTATTCAGTAGTCATTGCCTAGTATCGAGTAGTATTGTGCTACGATTAACTCTATATTCTGTACTTAGAACTATTTTAGATACATTTGACTATATCAAGTGTTAACTCGTTTCATTATTTGAAGCAACACATTTGATATCCATCACATTTTTAATATCTACGATTTTTATTCGAAACCGTTCGGCTCGAGACGTTGGAGGGTGAGGACGTGCGTCGGTTCGCTCCCGAAAATTTGTACTTACTTAAGTGTTTATATGTGTGTGCTCGGCGATTTACTGGGATTACTGAATTAATTATTTAGTGATTTAGACAGTGGACAGAGATAAACTGCGTGAATAGAAAATTATAATCGTAAGACGGATAAACAGCGGTAAACATTGGTGGTTAGTGTGACTGTTACATGAAAGGAAGGTTTAAGAAAGGATTAAAGCGATATTGGTGGACAAGAAAAATGATTAAATATGATTAACATGTTGTAGAGTTAGAGTGGGCTTGAGATGCATCGTTTATAATAAGGAAGAAGTAATCATGAAAATGAAGTGTTTGAGGTTAGAATAGGCCCAGTGTATATGCTTTGGGGAGCATGAGGCGGGTATGGGTTCTCAGGGCGTAGGTCCACGCCCTGGGAAACCCCGATGGATCTGATATTCTCCTATAGTCGGGTGGCGGCTCAGTTCGCTGATCCGGTACGGAGAATTTCGGAGAAGTTGGTGGGCCCATACCTGTCAAGACCACTCACCTCACCTTCTCGTGGGGCTCCCTGTCACCCTGCACCGGCCTCGTCCGGGGTAGGGTGCGAAAGAGTGAGTGGCAACAGGACGGAGTATTCGTTGGCGACCACGGCGAAACCAGACTAAGCAACATGGATAGCATGAATAACGATAAAATAGTTTACGGTGCAGGGGAGGGATACCCCAGTATCGGCGCAGTAGCGGGTTGTCAAGTGGGCCCGCCTGCGTCGACATCGAGTAACCACGACCGTTCGAGGGTGGACCGCCAGGCCTCCGGACGTGTTTCTGCATCTGGTGATGACTCAAACAATGAGGGTGTGATGGAGATCACGGAGGAATCTCCAAGGAGGGTAACAAGAGGATCGGTGAGATCCACGATCAGGGCGGAGAGCGTGTTCCGCGCCCCGGCCCTGGTGGATGACGGCCCATCACCGATAGGAAGAGTTTTGCGGACGCGTGCGAAGTCCGACGACGAGGATTCGGTCGCCTCGTTCGCGTCGCGCACATCGCTAGCCTCCTCGGTGACGTCCAGGGGCAAAAAGAGGAGGATTGCCATAACAACCCCGGACGTGTCTGAGGATCTAGCGATCCAAATCAGGACAAGCTCGTCAGCGCTGGCATGACAATGCATGTCAGTGAAATTATGCGGGTTGCGACGACATCGTCCAACCTCAAAGGAACGTATATCAGGGCCCTCAAAGACGCGGCAAGTTTCATCGTCGTCGCGTGGAAGAGCGAGTCGGCGAGAAGGGCCGGAAAAACACACGACAGTGAGGCTGCATCCACGAGGCTAGCGGACGCGACAAGGTTGGCCGCTCTGGAGAAGGAAAATGCATTCCTCCGCCAAGAGCTGTCGAAGCGGGCTGCTCGCCCACACGAGTGCCCGCGATGCGCCGATCTCGCGACCGAATATGGCCGCCCTCCGCGGGAGGGCAGGAGTGATAGGGCACGTCTCGATGCCGTAGAGAGGGTAGTCCAAGAGTTGGGTCCCTCCATAATCAGGACGATTGAGGAGCGATTTGGGGGTCGACGTCAACGTACCCCTGATGCCCGCCGAGGTGCGGATCGCTCCGACACTCTCAATGCCACCCAGCCAGCGCCGCTCCCGCGGGAGCAGGAGGGTGGGGAATAGAGAGTGGTCGAGGCGAGGAGGTAGAGGAGAAAGAAGAAGAGGACGATGGCCGTCGCCGCTGTAGCGGAGACGGCGAAAAAAGGGGTGAGCATGGCTCCACCGATGAGAGGAGGCCAGCAAGGCCAGCCCCAGGCAAGGACGACAAGCGCGACGAGACCGAGCGTCGCCGCTACGAGCAGAGGCCCGGCACAAGACGGTGACCCTCCCTCGCGCACCGCGAACATCCGCGGTAACCTTAACGCTGAATGAGGGAAGCACGGATGTCGTACGCCGACGTTCTTGAAGCGGCCAGAACGAAGGTCCCGCTCTCGGAGCTCGGTGTGGAGACCCTGCAAATGAAGAAGGCGATGACCGGAGCCATCATCATCAGAGTCCCTGGGGACAGGGACAGGGGGAAAGCGTCGCAGCTGGCGACGCGTCTGGCCGAGGTGCTGGACCCGACGGCGGTGAAGGTCGCCACGCCAACAAGGATGGCGGAGCTCAGGGTGACCGAAATCGACATCTCGGTCAAGAAGGAAGAAGTGCGGCGAACACTCACCTCGGCGGCAGGATGTGGCTGCGCGGAGGTTTATGTCGGCGAGATCAGCACCACCAGGGGCGGCCTAGGTTCGGCCTGGATAAAATGCCCTATAGCGGGAGCCCGCAAACTCGCCCAGGCAGGGAAAATAGCCCTGGGCTGGTCGACCGCGAGGATCAGGGCCATCCCCAAGCGGCCTCTGCAGTGCTTCAAGTGCTTGGAGGTAGGGCACGTACGTGCAACCTGCGTGTCCACGGTGGATCGAATGCGGCGGCAGTGGACACCGCGCCAGAGGCTGTCCCGCCTCTGCTCCCAAGTGCCCCCTGTGCGAGTCGCTGGGGGTACCGGCCAACCACAGAATGGGCGGGGCGGCATGTGCCCCCCTCCCCGAAGGTGAAGAAGAGAAGACCCACCCGACGGCCAGTCACGGAAAGGATACCGGGGAGCACTGCAACTACAACTAACAGCAGCAGCGGCAGATGGTCGGGAGGAGACCATGGAGTTGGGCGAGTAGTACAAACGTCTCCTCCAATGCAATCTCGGTAGGTCGAGAAGAGTGCAAGACCTGCTTTTCCAGACCATCCGAGAAAACGAGGTCGCCCTCGCGACGGCGGCTGAGCCGTACCGCGTTCCCGACACCCCCAATTGGGTCGGGGACCTAGATGGATCCGCGGCCATAACGTGGACGCCAGCTTTGGGTGTCCCGGGCGTCCTGCTCGACCGTGGCAGCGGCTTCGTCGCGGTTGAGTGGGCTGGAATAACGATGGTAGCGGTATACGTCTTCCCCAACATCGGACTGGCTACATTCGGAGACTTCCTAGATCGGGTCGGCGAGTGCGTCGGGAGAAGTCCCACCCGCTGGGTGCTCGTCCTCGGGGATTTCAATGCCCACTCGACACTATGGGGAAATCCGAGAACCAACTCACGAGGAATGATGCTCACCGACTGGGCAGCGGGTCTTGGGCTCCTGCTGGCAAACAGGGGCTCGGCGAGCACCTGCGTGGCGAGGAGGGGATTGTCCGTAGTCGACGTCACATGGACCACCCCGGAGCTGTTCAGGATGATCCGCGGCTGGAGAGTGGCCGAGGGGGTTGAAACCCTGCCCGACCACCTGTACATCCTAATGGAGGTGGCCCCCGAGGCCATACAGGCCGGCAACGACCAACAACAACAGTGACGACGACGAGGGGGAGAGAACCGTCGCCGCTCGCCGCCGAGATGGCGTCTCAAGGAAAGGGACAGAGAGATGCTGCGAGCGGCGGCCATTGTTTCCGCCTGGAACTGGGACGCCCGACGGACGATCGGACAGCAAAACGTCGACGAGGAGGCAGAGGACCTCCGAAGAGATATGAGCGCGGCGTGTGATGCCTCAATGCCGCGCTCTGTTCCGGGTGGTAGACGCGACCGTCAGGTGTACTGGTGGACCCCGGAGATCGCGGAGATGCGAGCAAGCTGCGTTCAGGCACGCAGAAGATTTGTGAGAAGATCTCCAGCTGTTATGAAGCGTACAGAGAGTCGAAACGTATCCTATATCAAAGAGATCAAAATCGCGAAAGCTCGGTCCTGGGCAGAGTTGATTGAAACGGTCGAGTCTGATCCGTGGGGGCGGCCCTATAAACTGGCAACGATGAAACTGCGACCTTCGGCCCCCCCCCCCGCTGACCGCGAACATGGACCCGGCGCTGCTTGACAAAGTAATCGGGACGCTGTTCCCGCCGGAAGATAGGGACGCGAGACAACCAGCGCCATTCTCTTCCTCCCTCGATGACGAAGACGACGAGGAGGCAGCGGCGACCACAACGACAACCGGCTGGAACGAAGAACTCCGGGTGACCGAAGAGGAGCTCTTCAAAGCCACGAGAAGGATGGCATCTCGCGACGTGGCACCGGGTCCGGATGGAATCCCAGCCGAGCGTGGGTGGAGTTATCGATATCATGGCTCCCCGCCTGCGGCACCTATACTCCAGATGCCTGGAGGAGGGTGCCTACCCCCGGACATGGCGGACGGCGAGATTGGTCCTGCTACGCAAAGAGGGCCGGCCGCCGGACTCGCCGTCCGCGTACAGGCCGATATGCCTGCTCGACGAGGTTGGCAAGCTGTTCGAGAGGATCATTGCCACCCGCCTGGAGGCTCACATAACCGAGAGGACGCCCGGATGGCACGACAGCCAATTCGGATTTCGGCGGGGCCGCTCAACGGTGGACGCGGTTAAAAGACTAAGATCCATGGCCGAAGACAGGGTCTATCTGTGCGACCGGTGGATCACCTACACCGGTAGGAACGGCGAGGAGGCAAGAAGGGTGGAGCGCGGCGTTCCGCAGGGTTCAGTCTTGGGGCCCATTCTCTGGATCACGGCGTATGACTCCGTCCTCCGAAGTCCCATGCCCCCGGACACGGGCATGGTCTGCTACGCCGATGACACCCTGATTTTGGCCGGGGGACGGTGGTGGTACGAAACCGTCAATTTTGCCGAGGACGCCGTGGCGTGCGCGGTGCGCGCCATCCGGAGGCTAGGCCTGAGAGTGTCGCCGGTCAAATCCGAGGCCCTCTGGTTCTACGATCACCGCCGCTAGATACACCTCCTCCTGGACTGGCTGTGAGCATAGACGGAGAAGGAGTCCTGGTGAGAAACCAGATGAAATACCCCCGGCCAAATGAAGTACTTGGGTCTCACCATAGACAGCGAGTGGACGTTCGGACCACATTTCGAGCTCCTGGTCCCGAGGGTTACGGCCGCAGCCAACGCCTTATGCGGCCTTCTACCGAATATCGGCGGAGCAGGAGTGGGAGTCATTCTTACACGACAAGTATAATTATTCCTCGAGTGCTTAATCAAGCAGATGTAAAATTCCAGACACATGTAAATTACAAACTCGTCAGTGGCTGAATAGAAGCGGGAATCACGAAGAATTGACGACGAAAGAGAGCCTCGAGCAACTATCTTCGAACAAATGTAAAAAATGAATAATGTAAACAAAACAATTATTAGATGTTTGAGATTCATATCGCCCCCTCTTCCTCAAAAATCTGGAGGTTACGGAGCGTGCGGGTATCAGGCAGATCGTAAAACTTCATAGCAATGTCCATCTTGTTGTGAAGTTTTGATGGAAATAATTTTGTATCTTTGTATTATAAAATTTGTGTGTATGAATAGACTTATTTTTTTCATAAGATTGCAACACTACAAAATTTGCTTGTCTTCAAATGCGAAATACGTACATTTTTTGAAATGTGCAAAAATGTATACCTTAAATATATAATATATGGTATATAAATACCTTAAGTTTTTAGCGAAAAATAAGAAAATTATAGCACTTCTTTTTCTTATTCTTGTACTTCTTATTCCTTTATTTCTTATTCTTTTATTATGCCTGCAAAATAATGGCAAAACAAAAACAGAAGCTACAACATAAGCAGCAGTGGAGATGATGTTTATACGGATATGCTACAAAAAACAAGTATAGATGATGATAGTGGCATCGTGCCATGTAAAAAAAAACGTGTGAATATAATTTCGTTCTTTATTATTTTGCAAGAAGTGTGTTCGTATTGCTGGCAGACGATGAGAGAAAAATATTTCTCGGAATGCAAAGAATTAAAATTCGATGAACCACCGGTATTAGCGTTACTCGATGTATATATACCATGACAGGATAATAGTACTACTACTGGTATGGCATTGCCAGTACACAGGGTCACAGTTTTCTAAAACAATCAGTTAATTCCAGATATCATAATTATTATAAGACAAATTTTTTAAGTTATAATATGAGAGTTGATACCTTGAATTTAAAAATGTTGGTTACGAATGTTATGAACAAATGATCTAAATCTTTTTAGTTATTGGTAAACATTATCAATGACAGATATTTTATTTTGCTTACAGATAATTAGTATCGACGAAACCAATTTTATTTTGATTGCCGACTATCACAAGTATTATCTCATTTCGTCGTTTAAAGTAACACGTTTAAAGTCCACCACACGTTCAAGATATGAAAGTGCATTTTGTATTAGCCAAGTAAAAGTATTTGAGAGACGGAACAAATTTTCGTGTACGAAAAAAAAAAAAAAAAAAAACAAAGGATGGGATCTGATTTTTCTTCTGAGCGAGTCAGGCGTGTTTTGCGCTAGTTCTGTTTGTATTGATTCTGGATGATCGCACGTGTAGATTGTTATTTTTAAGATCTGAAACTTCGCAAAATCGTGTTTGCTTATTCCTATTTGAAATGTCTAAAGCAATAAAAAATGCTACGTTAATCTTTTGTAAAGACTGTGGTAAACTAGTGGCAAATCCGACTACATGCGACTTGTGTGGAATCTCATCGCTCACTCGATTCAGATGTTTATCTAGAATCTCACTAACATTACGTCTGCATTTGGTCTTTTGCAACTTTTTGGTCTTTCTACCAAAAAGTTTAAAAAACTCGGTGAAACTTTGACTACCAAAATACACGGCAATATTGAACAAATTTGTGCTTTCTTTAAACTCAAGGTAACTGAACTTGCCAGCACTGTACCCACATTGACTAAAATTCATGTAGAGAAAAATGGATGGAAATATTTTGCGTCTTTCGCTCAGTATTTACAATTGAGTGTCACTCTTTAGACAAGTGATAGCGCTTCTGTTTTAGCTTTAACCTTTAGTTTTATATTCTGTTTCTGTCTTAGTTTTCATGGAGCATTTCGTGTGTACAGCGATCATGGTCCGTGGATTAAAAGGCCAACTGATTAAGGATGATGATAGTAATGCTGGTACAGAAATTTGTATGTCTGATAATGACATTCCGTTGTCCGAGAAATGGAATAAATTTCTTGAAGAGAGGAAGTGGAAAATAACCACCACTACTAATAATTGTGAACCGCGTGTTAAAAATTATACAGACAATTCGTCGTAGAATACAGAGAGCTGATTTGATATTCGGCGAATATAGACGTGTTTTCAGTGTCTCTTTGAATCTTGATAGTCTTGTTTGATTTCTAGGTTCCGTTTATAAGTCTTTACACCTTCTGCATACAGTCTATGTTGCGTTGCATAGTATTCGTTATTTTATGATTCGCGCATCTTCCGGACACAATCTCTTCTTCGTTCTTTTCTTCATAATCCACTCTCCTACATTTTTCTTATAACCGCCGCGGTTAGACTTGTCACTAAGCCTAGCTACATTGATGTGTCATATATCGATGATGGATCTTCCGATGTCTATCAATCATTCAATTTAACAGATTCATTCAGCAGATATTATTTCTCCCTTGAGACTATGGCAGCTCCAAAGAGGCAGATTTGCAAAGGATACTTTGTACTAACAGCTAATCCGATTACTTGCATGCCCAGTGGAGCAGTATCACACCCGGAATTCTCCTGTTTGGTTAGATACTCTCATTGATGGCAATCTGATAGACTCCTTATATGGTTCGACATCCATTGGCACTCCGGCGTCTCCAATGACTGATGTAAGTACAGACAAAGCGCTGCTTGACAGGGTTCGAGACATGTTTTATTCGAAATTTAGGAAACTGGAACGTCAGCTAAAGGTTTTCCAATCGAATTTCGAATTGTTAAACACTATTTTGATAGGTATCAACGGCAAAGTAGTCAAGCTAGAATTGACAAAAGTGTAGAAAGTAATTTGGAATGCGATATCTTAGAGCAAGTCGATCAGAGGAACAGTACGTTCAAAAATCTTATCCTTTGGTTTGACTGAGAGTGATGCAATCTCTGACGCAACGTTGATCAAGATTATTTTAAGTAGTATCCAAACTGATCCTCGTAACATCGGTATTATCATCCGTCACCTTGATAGAACCACATGTAGTAGTAGACTTAGGCCTGTGTGTGTGCCAAATTTCCCGTTATTGTTATTGGGAAACAAAGACAGATATCGGAGTTCTGTCAGAATTGTACAGGGTCAAACTGTCAAACAACGGTCATTGCTGAATAATTTGAGAGCCGAGTAACATAAGATTATCGATCCTTCTAATACTTAATTTTTATGTTATGTTCGCAGTATGCGTAAAATTGTAACGACTGCTCTAGGCTCAAAAAGCGCACAATGTCGCTATTGGTGCACTTGCAAAATATGAGGGGCATTCCTTTAAGCTGCAGCAAATTTAACGTGTGATTTCGTGTATCGTTCGAGGAGCTCGGTTTTTCCAGATGTAACCTCTATCGGTTTATCAGTTTTTCGAAAGGCAGTGGTGTATCGATTGTGGTCAGAGGTTACGAACATTTGCTTGTGAATATTAACTTTAGGTCCATTTCAAATACGTCGTTAAAGTTACGAACTAGTATCCTGGTAAACATTTGCTTTTACATTTTTGGCAACTTCAATTTACCCTATGTTATATAGGATAGTAATCCTATGTATACCCTATGTTATATAGTTCCGTCATTAAGATTCTGGCTGTGGTCTGAATGAAGCCATTTCGTTTGAATATTTAGTGAAAACTTTTTTTATTGCTGTCTGACTCAAGAAGATCATGTCTGCAAGAAGTATGGTTCTTTATTGGATTTATGCTTTTCTTTCGATATCGAAGATTCATTGTCTTTTTCTGTTGATAAACCGCGCCCCTCTGATTATCTGGATTGCATTAGATGGGATGTTATCATGAGTAATGTAGACAATGGTATCGATTTATTAATTTCGAATCGTTGTGTAACAATTTTCACATTTCTCGTGTGATTTTCTCCTCGGCTTCTTAATCTTGTACGGTTAAAGAAACGCTCTCACCGTTTACTTGTTTACTTGCCAATACCTTACGTACTAAAAGCAATAATGTATCAAAAGGATGCTACACTCGTTGTATTAACAATACCGAGCGGCTAATCTTAGATTATAATAACGCGAAGCCATTCTCGAGTTTTGTGAACAGTCATCGCAATAACTGTAAACTCCTGAACAATATGTATTTGAATGATGTTAGAACTGATAATCCTCAATCGATAACGGATATGTTAACTTTTCATTTCGCTACTGTACATACTTTTCGATCTACAAATTTTCTTCCACGTCGTAATTCAAAATTCATTAACAATAATAATCTACAAAGCATCGAGTGCAAGAATGAAGAATAAAGAAGCAAATGAGATATGTACAGGTTCATGAATTTTGATTTCATGAATATCTTGATAATTTTGTTGAAATTCGTTGTAATAATTTTTTGAAATTCTACAAAATTTACAATTCAGCTAGCGTATGGTACCAAATAAACAATGGTAGCTGATCGTTACTTGACCGATGCGGTGGTAATTTCTAAAAACACTATAAAGAACTTCGCTATACAGAGAGTTGTAACCATCAGTCCGTTATCTCTACATTATATCTACTCTATCTTGTTAGTATTGCAAGCAGTAATGCAAGCAAGTAGCATTTTAATTTTCCCTTGTACTGTACTTTTGATGGCTGCATATCGTTCTTCGATTTCTTATCTTCAATTTGGATTTTTTCTCAATTAATCCATGTAGTAATTTTACGGTTATTACATTAAAGTTATTATAAACGTAATTTTCGTTTCTTGACTTTTGCCCGATAATTTGCGATAAGGTGAACATAGACAATCCCCATATAAAATTACAGTTTTATTCGTTCGAGACAACTTGTCCGAAGCGTCATTCTTCCAGTTCGTACATCTTTGGTCGTCCAAACAATAAGTAATTGCCTTTGATCGTAATTCAATAAGAGATATTCAATTTCAAATTATCAAAGAAGTAAATATCATCCTTGAAATTTCTGCACCATCTAATTTTGGATGCTCTTGTAGAAAAAGTACGATTTTATAAATTGTCAATTAATTCTTATTTCCAGTTATATTCGATAGAAAATATTATGGTAAACACGTACGTTTCGAAGTATCATATCAAGCTTACTTACGCTGTACAGTTTCCACGATAATCTCCAAACGAAATCCCCAAATCTTCTTCTTGGACGTCTATACAAGATTTTGAATTTAATCGACATTCAATGATAATTCTTGTGACAAGTCACAGTATTTGCGTTGTTTGCATTATCATACTTATATATAACGCTATTTGCATAAGTTCCGAACCACAAAAATTGAGTTCCGATTCGGCAATTAAAACAGTGTCGACAGCAGTTTCAGTCAGAGATTTTGATTCGCATCAGAATTTTCGCATAGCTAAATTCCCTAAAGACAGTTTAGTGCGTAGAAACCGATATTTGCAACACGCTAAAACGGTCGAAATTCGACATCATTTGTTATTGTATGCTTTGATAGTATCTTTCGGCACTGATAATCGAACGCAAATATCACGAGAAACTACTCTATAACTTGATCCTTGCAGTCTGGTATTTTCTAGAAAAATTATATTTTTAGCAAAAAAAAAAACTCGCACATAGGAAATTTTCCATATGCAGATACGCCTTGATGGCTGGTAACGTTTCTTAAGCAGTTGCTATAAATAATTTATTTCGTTTTTATCACATATATGTTAATAGCTCAGTTGCAAAAGAATTGTTAAAAATACTATAGGAAGAAACAAACTTCATTATTTTGCAGTTTGTTAGCTAGATATAAAATCAAGAACGTGTGCCACATATAAAAGTAGCAACATTCAAATGTCACTACAAGATATTCTATTCATTTCACATATAGAGATAGTAATTTGACAATCTTCCGTAGAAATTCCATAACCACGTACTTTTTATTACTGGGACATTGAATTTCTTGAAAATATATGTCCATTTAACAAATGTTTAACAATTGGACCGTGACGATCATTCAGAATTTCGCGACTGTAAAACCACACGGCGACGTTCATATACCTCTATATATATTTATTACATGCAATTGCTTATTGACAATCAACTTTCTCACTCTAGGCAGCAGTAGAAATATAAATTTTTCAGTGATAGCATAGTTGATTAATGATATTCATTTTGTCATGGCTGTTCATAACAAACTATCGCAAACACACGACTATGATGTACTGAACATGCACATTCGCCAAACTAGGGCGTTAAATTCATACTTTGCGCTAAATTCTTTACACTACTACATTTACCACTTTTCCGTAGTAAAAGGTACGAAATACTTTTTGACTGTAGTTTCAAATTTAATACGATATTGTCATCGTTACATTCTGTACAAAACTATTCTTATTCGCAATTATTCGGTGGCAACAGCGCGTTTTAATGATACAGGCATTGCGAGAACTTGTTCATCCATCGCGAACAGACCTCTGGCACTTTGAAAAGTTGTTTTCCACGGTTAATTAAAAGTCATTCTCCGTCGATTATACTTGACACGATGCATTTCTTCTTTGGAATCAACGTGGCCGCAAGTAAAATTTTAACGTATTGCGCCTCGCTTCGCGTATCGTTAATATCATTTCATGGCACTGCATGAAATGTGATTGCATATCTGATTTTTTTCAAAAAACACTGAAAGATGCTATGCATAGCGCAGTCTATAACATAGCGTACGATCTCTTCAATATCTCAATTATAAAATTTCTTTTATAAATATATGAAGTCGATTTACTTCACTAATACTTTTTTAATGTCCTACGCTGCATCTTACTTGATAGATACTAGTTTGTAAATGAAAAGGAATCTTTTTAAATTTGAAAATGAAGTTAAATATCATCATCCGAAAAGGAAAATGTAACATGAAAAATATAAAACGAATTTTCAAATTTTACCTATTTTTAGATACTGGGTGTCGCTTTAACGAATTAATTTCAGATTTATTTATATCGATCGTTCTAAAATATTAGCCTAACTCTTCTATAATATGATCTCGCTGGATTTCTTCTATTGAATCTCCTCGACTGAATATTTTTCACATATCAATTCCACGCAATGCCACAATTAGGATATTAGATACCGCACGCACGCACATACGACAATACTAGCCCTTCTAGTGCTAACCGAAAAAATTGAGCCTATATGAAGAATACCGAACCAATTTGATGTAGTTTGGTAAGGTTTGAGTAAGTAAAAGAAAAGTAAGAATGATACTTACAATATCCAAGCAGAAATCTATCACGAAATAAAGGCGATATAAATTAATGGCAATTGCATCTCAATCTACTGTTTCCAATAGTAAAATTCCTTTCTTTCCCGAAAAATTCAGTAGGAACAGACTTCTGCAAATTTTGTAGATGCTTCGTTTAAAAAAAATTGCGCGAAGCGATGGCACGATTAGAACTCGTATTCAAAAGAGTAGCAATTATGTGAAATATATAGATTCTAAATTTAGACGATCTTTTATACCAGATAAGGCAATTGCTCTTAATGAATCTGTGGTGACATTTAAAGGCAGAACCACGTAGAATCACATAGAATCTTAATAAGCCAACGAAGTGGGCTATACACATATCTACATTTGTTGATTCAAAAACCAAATACCTATTTTCAATACTTCAATATTTTGTCAGCATAACATCCGAAAACATTTCCTGGCCCGATGTTCCAGTAAGCACCAAAAGTCTATGACATTTATATAAAAAGTTGTTAAACGGAGTTCCCGATGCCATACGTACTCCGACGGATACTATACCAGCATTTTCTTAGCAGAAAGAAGAGTTGCTAAAGATAAAATGTCATCTTACTGATACAATACATGTTAATGGAAAAGGCGTACCTATACAAACATGAAAACCGAAAAAAAGAACAGTTGCATAGAGAAAGAACAGCATTGCGCTCTTTACGTGAAACGATAAGAGAATCGTCACAATGCTTAGCAACTAAAATCATACAAGAATACAATCTACCCTCAGCATATTACGCGGTGGTAATGTTATATCAGTCGATAAACCTGAAATGGTTTTACGGTGTCGATCGTGCAGATTAATACGCTTCGGTGTATTGCTTTACGTGGAAATCATTGAAATAGCGAAGAAAATTATTTTCTGGGCGACTGGAAATGTGCATTATCAATTCTTACATGAATTACCAAACCTTAGAAGAAAGAAAAAATAAACACATTACAGGTTTGTCAAAAGTTCACAAATCAGTTGACAGGTGATTTTCATGTTTTACGTTGGAGCTAACTATGAACTAACGTGGGGTATAATATCAATGATGAAGAAGTCAGGCACTTACTGCTTACACTGAGGTATATAAGAATCGATAATTAGTGATGACATAAATGTGATGAAATTAATGATGAGTTGCTGGTGGACGTATGATGCGTTATTTGGCAATCGTTATGGAGGAGTGAGACGCGTCACGTGTAGCAGTGGCTGTAAGATGTTAAGCGGACTATGTAATATTATTTTGGATTTTATTCTATGTGAACGACAAATAAGAAGGTTTATATAAGAGTTATTTAGACCATACGCACTGTGACACGTTCGACTCTGCCGCCACCATTTTTCTCGGGCTACGGATGGCTATGCGTCTATATGATTTAATATCACCGTGAGTTAATGAGTAACGAAAGTAAGACAGTCATGTGTATTGGAAATTAAGTATTAAGTATGATATTGGGTAATTATTAATTAATTATTGAGTATACGAACACACACGTCACACTTTCTGGGCACGCTTTTGATTATTTACCGTAAAGATAGCTAATTTTGAGCGTATGAGCGTGTAATAACAATGAATTGAATTATTTCTGGAAGCAAGATAGTACACCTGGTGGCACGGCACTTCACTGTATTGTTAGAATGCGGAATAGTTTTAGTTAAGACGTGCACGTGGGTAGATGTCCGATGCCATCTTGTGTGGCTGAAAGCGCTAGGACGCATGCGCTAGCGTGGCGCGACGCGCACGTGAGGTGGTTCGCGGCGGCGATGCGTGGCGTCGCCACCTTACGGGCAGCGTACGAGAGAATGTATGGTCGGCTCGACGTAAGTTCCTATTATGAACGAATAAAGTCGGGTCGACCAGAGTTCGATTTTTGTATTTATTTCGTTTTATATTTTCACTCGAGCCGAACTCCCCTTTTTGCGGATAATTAAGTTAAGGCGTGCTGCGTAACTTGTGGTTTTATATGAGTTACGTGGCGATGAGAAGGACGCACAAGGCAATTGTAAGATGCGTATTTATTTATTTATTTATTTATTTATTTATTTATTTATTGTATTTATTTATTTCATTGTTATTTATTATGTGTTATTTATTTATTATGCATCATCAGGTCTATTTTATTAGGACGACAGATGTTTAGATTGAGGTAATGGCGATTTTATTTTTATTACATTATTGAGTTATTATATTTATATTTATACTTGATGTAACTAGAAAGTGATCATAGATACATAACATTGTGCTTATTTATATTTTTTCATATACTTATTTGTCGCAGATGAAAGGACATCGGGCCTTTTCTTTGGAATGTTCGGGAAAAACCCAATACCCTAATCCAGATATTTACGACAACGACACTTAAACAATAAACGAAGAAATAGTTATACGGGCACTTAAGGTTTATGACGATGGGTTTGGGCTCGAGGTGATATAATGAGTCAGTGGGAAAAGGACTATGCAAGGGCAGTTTCATTTGGATTACGAATTAGTTAGTTGCTTATTTAGTTGCTGTTTGAGAGAATTCTTGTGAGAGTTATCGAGGGAGTTATCAGGATCGTGTATCACGTTGACTTCGTAGTCCTGTGACCGTGGACACGTTATCGAACTTGAGGCCATTGTCATTTACATCCTGACCATTCAACCACCGCGATTATTTGTAATCTGTTGTATCGCACCGGATTGTATCAATAAACATTTATTGTGACTACCATGGCAAATTAGAGTGACGGTTCTTCAGACGCCCACACTTCCAATCCTAATCCGACATCAGAAGTCGGATCAGGGCCAATTATAACAATGGAATAACTTATGAGAGTCGTGGACCGATTAACTTGGCCGCGAGAGCCAACACCGATTGCGGAACCCGAAAAATGATCGCTGCCGCATTTTACTTTGGAATCTTAATTAATGCGAGGAATCGGGAATACTTGCGTTAAAAGTACATCTCAGATCTTGTCAGTTGTATGTATTAACGGTTTTATATTGGAGATAACTTTTCACGTCCATGCCGATAGTTATTTAAAGTATGATATTATGATTGGTCGCGAAATTTTAAGTCAAGAATTCGGTGTAAATATTATGCACAATAGCCTCGATATTTGCAAAACGAAGATATTTAATGCTTGCAATAAAACAGCTGAAAATGAGCTCGATCTTAATGAGGTAGACACAGGTAGACACAAATTCGATTAATTGATCCCAACATTACCGTACAGAGAAGTCCATATAGACTTAGCGAGGAGGAGCGGAGAATAGTCCGAGAAAGGATAGGCGAATTGATTCAAGCAAAAATCATAAGACATAGTAGTTCACCATTCGCAAACCCTATGATACTCGTGAAAAAAAAGGATGGCACAGATAGATTGTGCGTAGATTTCCGAGCGCTAAATAAGAATACGGTCGTGGATCTCCCTCTTATAGCTGATCAGATCGCGAGACTGCAAAAGGCGAAATATTTTATCAGCCTGGACATGGCCAGCGGGTTCCACCGAATCCCTATCCATCTGAATTCAACTGAAAATATCGCGTTCGTTACCACCGACGGACAATACGAGTCCGAGATATGGGGCTATTTTGATGCATAATGTTGAGGGGAAAAACAGGGTCGTTGAGTATTACAGTAAGAGGACCAGTCCTGCGGAATCCAGGTATCATTCCTATGAACTGGAAACATTAGCAGTTGTAAACGCCGTCAAGCATTTTCGACAGTATCTACGCGGGCGAAAATTCCTAGTTGCCACCGATTCTAATTCCTTAAAAGACGCTAGCAACAAAGCAAATCTAAACGACTGGGTCTATAGGTGGTGGGCTTATTTACAAACGTTCAATTTTGATATTATGTATCGAGAAGGTAAAAGAACGGCCCACGTAGATTTCTTTTCACGGAACCCTGTAGACTTGGATCAACGTCCAATCAACAAAATCACAGAGAAAGAAATTAATCTGACCGAAATATCAGAAGACTGGCTATTAGCCGAACAACGTCGTGATCCTCAAATTTCAGAAATCACCTATAAATTACAAAACGATCAGCTCGCAGAAGATATTGCGAACACCTACGAATTGCGATCAGGCACCCTTTATCGGAAGGTACAAAAAAAAAGGCAGAACCCTTTGCTTGCCCATTGTCCCGAGAGGCTTTAGATGGTCCATTAATAAGCATGTGCATCAGTAAATTATGCACTTAGATTGGGATAAAACGCTCGAGAAACTGTACGAGTAGTACTGGTTCGGAGGATAGCGAAGTACGTTCGTAAATTCGTAAAGAACTGTCATGCATGTCAACACCCAAAGGCAATTTTGGATAGAATACAAGCTGAATTACATCCTATACCCAAGACCAGCATACCTTGGCATACAGTACACATGGACGTAACGGGCAAGCTAAGCGACCAAATTTCGTATACCTGCATCGTACTCATAAAATAGATCCCTTAATACCATTAAAGCACTTAAGTCCGCTATATTTATATTCGGCAGTCCCTGTCGGATAATAGCGGATCAAGGAAGATGTTTTACGGGCAAAGAATTCCAAGAGTTCTGTGAAAGTAAACAACAGATTAAAGCCATTTATTTGCTACGGGTGCTAGTAGAGCTAATTGGCAGGTAAAGCGTATTATCGGTACCCTGAAGAACATGATTACAACCGTAGAAACAACCGTGCGATCATGGCAAGACGCGATTGGCGAGATACAATTGGCCTTGAATTGCACCACCAATCGTGTGACTAAGTCGAGTCCTTTAGAATTACTTAATCGGCAAAACAGCAAGGCCCTATGGTTTATTGCTACCCGATGACATTGAGGATAGGGAAGTAGATATCTCCAATATAGGACGACAGGCAATAAAAGAAATAGAAACTAATGCTAAACATGATAAAAATAGATTCGATAAAACTAAAGCTAAAACGGTTAGGTTTCGTATTACGCAAAAACGAGGAAAGAAACCAAACCAAATTAGATCCGAAATTTAGAGATCCATTCGTAATAACAGAAATTTTAGAAGGAGGCAGGTATGTCTTAAAGACATTAGACGGCAGACGTTCGTATAAATACAACCGTGATAGATTGAGAAAAATGCCAGATAGTTGCGTTCCTGCTGAGTTAGACGTCTGCGGTGATGACAACGATGGTGATAATAACGATATGAGTACACTGACCTCAGACGATCATTAACACTATGTTGTGGTCATAGTAATCCCATAGTAGACCCAGTGTAGCGTCTGCGCTTTCGTAATACGCTCACTGTAGCGCCTGCGCTTTCGTAATACGCTCACTGTAGCGTCTGTGCTTTCGTAATACACCTAACGTAGTAATACGTAGTAATACGTAGTAATAGGTTTTTATGTACATTTGACAACAATTATAACAATTCTAATTTATTGAATACTGACGAGACGGCATGCGGCGACCGGCTGCAGAAGAGCCGTGAACGTACGTGTGCCGAGGATTTGAAGAAGAAGTATCCGTCGCGCGGAAGAAAGAACACTAATTACTGGTGGAATAGGAAGCTGGAGCTGCTAAGGAGCACTACCTTCAGGAGCAGAAGAAGAGTGCAACGGGCGTTGGTGGCCCGAAGAGAAGACGCCGCAGAACTGGCAGCAGCATATAAGGAGGCAAAAAAGCGTCTAAAGAGAGCGATCGAACGCAGCAAAGATGAGTGTTGGAAGGGGTTCTGTGCTAGCCTGAATCAGGACTCGTCGGGTAGACCGTACCGAGTGGTTAGAGCAAAAATGATGCGGTCGACACCAGCTGAGTCCCTTGGGAGGGACAGGGTGGCGGGGATTCTAGAAGACGTCTTCGTCACCAGGCAGGAACCGCGACCGGAGATGCAGCATGAGCTACAGATTCTACCTGGGACAGCCGACGGAGAAGAGGATTTTAACATCTGTGAAGAAGACTTGAAGATAGCCGTCGGGAAGTGTGATCCCAGGAAGGCTGTTGGTGTGGAGGGAATCCCAGGAGGGATTATCAGGATAATTGCGGAACGAAGGACAAGAGTGCTCCTGGACGTTCTCAACGGTATTAATAATACAGGAAGAATACCGGCGGTATGGAAGGTGGCTAGGGCTGTTCTTATACCCAAGCCAACCAGAGATTTGTCCAGGTAGTCGTTTTGTAGACCGATCAGCATACTGCCGGCGTTGAGCAAAGTTTGGGAGCACACGCTTAAGATGCTTATCGAGAGGAGCATCGGAAAGGATCCCTTCCATAGGGATCAGTTACCGTGTCACACGGAGCTTTGTGCGTGGTCACGGGCAACGGTGGAAAGGCATGGCTACGGTGGAAGCAGTATGGCGTGAGGAGGCGGTTCAATGAGAACCCGGAAGAAAGGACACATGTCTGGCATGAAGATATGAAGGAACTGAAGACGGACACAGAGGATAAGTGGAGGTTGGAATGGGCGTTCCACAATCCCTGCAACTGAACTAGGAGACTGATAGAAGATCCGCTGATCTTCTATAACAAAAAGAGGAAGACTAACTATCACGTGATGCAGATCCTTACGGGACACGGTATCTCTAACTGGTACCGTCATAGGATCGGCAAAGAGACGCATACCAGTTGTTGGGATTGTGGAGATGTGCTGGACGACGCTGAGCATGTACTTTTCTGGTGCCCCAGATGGGCAGTGGAGAGAACGGTGTTGGAGGCCGAGCTAGGCGAAGAGTTTAAACTGGAGAACCAGGTCATAGAGAAGATGGCCGCTGATGAACAACTGTGGAACAAATTATGGAATAGTTATGGAACTATTAAGCAATATAGTCGGGAATGATAGTTTCTCGATTAAAGAAATCAAACTTGAACAAGTCAAAATACAAACAAACACCCCAGAAATCTACAGGAAAATGATAAAAGAATTGAAGGAAAGAAAACGCTAGCTACCACACACACCAGCTGAAAACGGAAAGGAGCTATAAAATAGTTATAAGAGGTTTACACCCAAAAACCAAAAAAAAAAAAATTAAGTGAAGAATTGGAAAAAATTGGCCATCAAACTAGAACAATAAATAACATGGCAAGTTACGATACGAAGCTACTATTACCGCTTTTCCTAGTTGAACTAGGACCTAGAAGTAATAATAAAGAAATCTATGAAATAAAAAAAATACTAAACACAATAGTAACAGTGGAACCACTACGCTACAAAAAAGACATACCGCAATGTATGCGGTGCCAACAATACGGGCACACTAAAAACTATTGTAACAGAAGCCCGGCATGTGTTAAATATGCAAAAAATCATTTAACAATACACTGCCCACACGCAGGCAAAATAGAAGATGTCAAGTGCTACAACTGTAACGGAAACCACCCAGCCAGTTATAAGGGATGCGAAATAAGGAAACAGATTCAACGAAAGCTGTTTCCACCACTTCGCAAAAGATCATACAACTATCAAACACAATAAAAAATAACGGATAACGAAATAACACTGAAAACGCAATACGAAGCAAATCCTATAATCAGAAACATGGATTCCCAAGGTAACCGAAGCTACGCACAAGTTACCCAACACAATAGTCAAGCAACAATCACAAAAAATCAGAACAATAACAACAACGACGCTACAGAAATAAAGGAACTGCTAAAACAATCCATCAAAAACTCCGAATTACGAACAAAAATGATAAGCGAACAAAACGAAGTCCTTAGGTGACAAATATATAGCAGCAGGAAATTTTAATGCAAAGCACACATTATGGGGTTCCATAATTAACACGCCAAGGGGTAGAAAATTAGAAAAATATGTTAGAAGCAGCAACCTCAACGTAGTATCTACGGGAAAACCAACGTATTGGCCGACAGACCCCAATAAAATACCTGACCTGCTGGACTTCGCAGTAATAAAAGTTCTAAACGCAAGCAAATTAAAAATAGCAACCAGCCTTGAGCTTAACTCAGATCATACACCAGTTACAATAGAATTCACAAGCAAACCACTTCTCTATAAAACATCACAATCTATCTGCAATAAAACCACCAATTGGCAACCATTTAAAGAGCTAATTGAAAACAAAATTAACTGTAATATCCCATTGAAAACACCGGAACACATCGACCAGGCAGTAGCAACATTTACAGAAACTATTCAAGAAGCAATATGAGCAACCACTATACCTGAATCAACCAATAGACAAACAAAAATAATTCCGCCGGACATCCTTGAAAAAATTAGAGAAAAAAAGAAAGCAAAAGCAAAATGGCAAAAACATACATCACAAGAAAACAAAAAATACCTAAACAAACTTGCAAAGGAAATAAAAAAACAAAATAAAAGAACACAACAATAACGAGTTCACAAAGTTCATAGAGACACTATCTGCATACGAGAACTCCAACTACTCCCTATGGAAAGCCACGAAAAAAATAGAGAAACCAATAAAACTAGTCCCAGCAATCAGAAAAGCAGATAATACATGGGCAAGAAGCAACGATGAGCAAGCCGAAGAATTTTCCAACCACCTACGCAACACATTCACTCCACATAATATCATCAACAGCAACCCCAATCGACATACGGACGAGAATGCGCTAACCATTAATACCGCATCTGACAAGCAATACACCATACCTAAAACAACGGCACAAGAAATCAGAAACATAATCGAAAAAACAAAAAACAACAAAGCACAAGGAATCGATCCAATCAATATAAAAATCTTGAAAAACCTCCCTCAAAAAGCGATACGACTAATTACAATAATATACAATGCAATATTAGGAATCCAATACTATTCTAAACTATGGAAACTAGCACAGATAATCATGTTACCTAAACCAGGCAAAGACCCACACCAAACAGCATCTTTCAGACCAATTTCACTACTTCCCGTTTTTTCCAAAATACTGCAAAAAATAATTTACGCCCGCCTAAAACCAATAATAGAGGAAAAACAATTAATACCAGATCACCAATTTGGATTCAGAAACAAACACTCTACAATAGATCAAATGCACAGACTCGTCAACGAAATCT
>JACXIX010001413.1:0-10307 GCA_014737535.1 Bombus cullumanus | reverse complement strand
TCTACCCAGTCGCTATTTCTTGTACATCAAGAAATTCAATTCTTCTTGAAGCTAACCTCGTTCAAGTTAGTAAAGTCCGATATGTCTCGCGCTGAAGAAATCAGCACATTGCGGTGGATACGAAGATGCTTACTCGACCGATTGACAATCAAGACGCTTGAACTCAACGGATTAAAAAAGTCCGGGCGGCTAAACAATGACTACCTAATATTTTGCCTCAAATATGTCGACGAGATCTGGAATGAGATATACAAGGTCCAAGAGGAATTGGGAACGTTAGACGAGGAAGAAGCTGAGCTTGTAAAATTTCTAATGGAGGATCATATCGCCATTAACCGACGTTTACTAGAGGTCCTTGGCATACTAGAACCATCAACCTAGTCGACAGCCACAAAACGCGAATCAGGCAATGTATACATCATCACATGCCACGGACCCCATGAAATCAAGCACTGTGAGGTCTTCAAATCCAAATCGGCAAGAAAACGATTTGAATTGCCTAGGCAGAAGACACATTGTTACCCAATGTTCAGCTGATTCGTGTCGCATATGTGGACAACGACACCACTTACATAGAGAACGCACTCATGTCAGTCCACGGGTATAAAGGGTACGATCATACCAGACGATCTAACAGACGATCATCACCTGGATCGCCGACACCGCCTTCTTCGTATCGTTCGAGACGTACAACGGATCCTTCGCGGAAATCTCCTGCGTCATGCAATCTAGGAGCGAAGAATGAGGAGAAGATACGCACCGGACCCCTCACACAGAATTTTGATCGGTGTCCTCTCAACGGGAGGAGGATGTTATGTCGCGTGAGACATCTGCACTGCATCCCTGGTTACCTGGCAGCCAACGGCCCACGTACCACCAACTGGTACTTACCAACCACCCTGTATATTGTTTATTTTTTTCTTTTATCATCTTAAAAGCATAAAATGATAGAAAGAAACAGGGGCAATTAGTAATCTAGTTTTATATTTATTATAAACAAAATGTTATATTATGTTTTTTTTTAATTTTCAAAAAAGTTGTCAACATATTTGTACTATGCAGAAGTATATGTAACTAAAAGTGAATTCAATAAAAACAGCTTATTCATGCATGTGGTTTACGATTATTTGAAAAAAAAAGAAAGTAATTGCAGGAGGAAACTCTGATATAACTCGCTACGAACTATATTCGGAACCGAGTGCATTGCGAATTGACGATAGTGACCAAACATGGCGACACAGTTCGCGAACAGGGCGATCGCGTTGCGTGGCGCTAAAACGGTTAAAGATCATAGAAGGAAAACATGATGAGCGTATTTATATTAATTTTCCGACTTTGATGGAGCTTTAGGATTAAATAAAAGTTCTGAAAATCTTAATTCATCAAAAGTTAGTGTTACGGTTAGTGTTAGATAATAACATTCTTTTGTAATTAGAATAGCTATATTTTATATATAGTATATTTTTATGAAACATTATTTTACTTTGCCTTTATATTTTGCTTAAACACAAATCAATATATTACTTTTGATGAGTACTTTAGAGTACTCTTTAATAACTTCTGAATATCAAGAAACCTGAATATCAAGTTAATAGTCTAATAAAAAAATAATAATAAAACTGGTAAATTTGTTTTTGTATCACTATTTATTATAACACTTAATATATACGTAGCATTGAAATAATTAGTGTAACTGCTGTTTATTACAAGATACTCTATTTTTTATCCGCTCATGTGCTTCACCTCTAGTTTTCGTTATGATTTTTAGATCACTCATTTATGCGCTCTACTGTACTATTTCCTCTACCTAGGTTCCCACGGTAGCCTAGTAGCGTACCTGCCACATTGGTGGCCACACTAACAAAAATAATAAAAAAGCAATAATGATATAAAAATAATAAAATATAAAAAATAGTCTATCAATAGCGAAACCTACAGTATGTTAAATAGTTTACATCTTCTACTAGCATAATAATTAAGCTGTAAATATAAGAAAATTGTACAGAATGTATATGATGTGCGAAAACATACAAAATATCCAAAATAAAGTTATAATATTTTTGAGAATGCAACAAGTCATATAGTTTTTCTACCATTCGAAAACCTTCCAGTCCGAATTATGATATAAATATGTCGGATTATCGTTAGAATTTAGGGCGTAACAATTCTTCATTTGAATTAGCCATCGTTCTGTACAACGGAGATTATATTTACAGGTATAAATATGACTTTTACGTTTTCGGTCCAAAATTCTCGAACGTAAATAGTAGGTTAAGGGGTTAAACAGGAAACGATGGTTATTTAACGTGAACTAAATACAGTAATGTGCTATATCTAATACAACTAAATGGATAATTCACAATCTATAACTAATAGTTTGCAACTTATAACAACTCGGCAGCTCTCTCTCGACTCAACTCTCGACTCCTCACAACTTTTTTTTTTATTATTTTTATTTAAATTTTACAATTTGTCCAGTAGGACATTTGGAAAAATATTACAGCTTAGTGATATAATAATATAACATGTGAATGGATACCCCCAGCGGGGTTCCATCTTCGTGTTTGTTAGGTTATATCCTTTGTGAGCCTCACTACTTCAATCTCAACTCGCAACTCCACATAACTCGACTCTTAGTTAACGACTCCTCACAATTCGACTCTCAGTTAACGACTGACGATTAATCATTTTTCTCCCTTCATCCCTTTGTCTTTTCTCACACCCTCACCACGTACGTATTCCGTCACCGTCCGCGATTGTCACGTAATAAAATAACAAAAAAAAAAGAATAAAAAATAAAAAAAGGAACTATATTTTTTTTAACACAGTTTACAATTTTACTTTCGAGCTCTAGGCGTGACTTTTCAAAACTGAAGCTCTTACAATTTTTTGACTTCTAATCGGATCCTTTGTCACCCCTCAATATCACCCAGCAGATCTCACAAAGGTTATAACCTAACAAACACGAAGATGGTACCCCGCTGGGGGTAGCCACCCACATGATAATCAAACAGCTAAAAAATTCTACCAAATGTCCAATTTGGACAAATTGTGAATGTAAAGTATTAAATAAAAAAAACCCCTTAATATCCTCACTATCCACGCGTTTGTTAGGCGTCCGCGACCTTCTTCTCGAACATTCGGCGGAAGGACCGTTGGGATATTGATGGCTCATTAGACACTTCGGCGATATATATTGTCGCCGATTATTTTTAATTATTAATTATCTTTATCTCCGATTTTAAAGTGAGCCGGTCGTGACAGCGGCTTGCTGTCTGATGTGGATTGACGTTACATATCCCCCTCATTAGATTGATTTTGGTCCTCCAAAATCTTAGTGTTTCTGCAGATTATGTCTAGGTCAATTGGCTTTTCTGGTATCGCTATGTAAATATGCGTTGTTAAGTTTTTCTTGAAATATCGTTCCTTGTTTTAACGGTAGAATTGCTATTTGCGTGTTGGCTAAATGTATTATACTTATGAAGATCGTCCTGGAAAATAAGGTTTTACACGGTTTCCATTAATTTTCTTGATATACGCCTTCTTCCGCGTAACTATTCGATTGAAGGACGGACGATAATATCGGCCTGTCGGCATTTAGGATTTCTCGCAACATTGTTTATTGTTCACCGGATATTTCTTAGACAATCTGTCCACAATACTACAATATTCTGACAAAGATCGATATTTATTTTACATTAAATTTCCACGAATTCGATATATTTGTATCTAGTTTCGAAATAATTTCGAGGAATGTAATTTGGGTAGAAATAAATTTATTGTAGTGTCATAAAGATAGATATTAGATATTTTTTATCTATTTCTCGCAAGTAATTTGTTTTTAAATATTTCGGTGTTAGTACTGTATCATTTTAGGAATCAAAAGCGTGGATTAATATTTAAGTTGTAAATAATTATATATTTCTGTATGTTGTTCTTATACATATATTTATGTAGATATTAATACATTATGTAGGTAATACTCATATGGATAAAGTTTATTATTATTATTATTATTATTTTTATTTAAATTTTACAATTTTTCCAGTAGGACATTTGGTAAAATATTATAGCTCGGAGAATAAAAAAAATATAGCAGGTGGATGGTTACCCCGAGCGGGGTTCCATCTTCCAGGTTGTTTATTGTATTTCTATTGCGCGGCCTGCGGGATGCTTCTTCTTCAGTCTTCTTTCTATTATGGTTTTATTCGTTTCAGCAACCAGCTGGTTTGGGTGTGTTACAAGTCTTTCTTTATACTTTTTTGCATATCTGGCGATTTCCTCTTTGACTGTTGGAATTTTTAAATCTTTTCGTAAGTCTTCATTTCTGACGTACCATGGAGCGTTAACTATTGTCCTTAAAATTTTTGCTTGCTCTGTTTCTATTTTATTTATGCGACTCATTGCTGCCGTCCCCCATAGTGGGACTCCGTATGTCCAGATTGGATGTGGATAAAGTTAACTTAAATAATTTTAATTGAATAATGTTATACATTGTAATAGTGAATTTATATCGCTTAAAAGTAGAAAAACTACGTCATGATCGTTCTGATAATTTTAATTACGTCTTAAATTCTTTGTCCTTTTGATGAATTTGCATGGAATAAGTAATATCGCTTCAATATTTTTTCTTTTTAATATATAATAAAATGTTACCCCGTGTCAAAGAAATGAAAGGAAACCTCTAAAGAGCAGGAAGAACTTTCGCATTTCTCTATTTACCATGAAAGGTATGCCAGTTAGTTATAAAGCAGTAAAAGGTGTCCCGTTACTTATTAACACTACCTTCAAAGGAAACACCTTTTAATACATCTAAATGATTCACATTATACAACTGAATTCTATCTTATGTACTTGACACAAAAATTATTCAAATTATACCAATTATACAAATTTCTTAAGAAAATTCTATCTTACAAGTGCAATAAAAATATATATATATGAAATATATGATTTCGATATATGATGATGATATATATATAAATATATGAAATAAAAATTTCAAAAATGTAATTATCGCAAAACATTTATAAGCTTTAAACAGAAGGAAGAATATTAATAAATATTAAAAAATCAACGATTTAAAAAATGTTTCTAGCACGTCACGCTTGAAGCTTTGTTTAACTGTGCTGCATTCTTTTCAGGGCTGGGTAAAATATTATTTCAAATAGTAGATATTAAATAGTCTATTTTACTCTTTATCGTACATTTAATTTTGAAAATAAAATATTTTATTTTTTTGGAAAAAGTTTCTAAAATAATATTTAAAGATATCTATTAGATTCTAAAATTACTAGGATTTTATTTTGAAATATTTTTTCCGGATTTAGCAAAATCTTTAGCAATCGAAAGCTATGGATAATTTACATCGAAACAATTTACACTGCGTTTTACCAAGTGTACAATCAAATATCGTGGACAAACTAAAATGTGTATGCACACAATGCAATCAAAGACGTTTAATTCATTGAACTGTTATCAACGTATTTTTTCAATCGAATTCTTGTCCCCATTTTCGTATGAAATGAAATTAAAAGAAGTTGAAAGAACAAAGCGTTACGTGGAAACGATTTGATTTCGTCGTTGAAATTATTTTATACAAAATCAAATTCTTTATGCCGACGCTGAAGTTGTCTGTGTATGTGTACGTCAATAGCAACGAAACATCGTTTCTACGGAAACTTTGGCAACCGTTGTTGCGAACGAGGCGAATGAAGACAAATTGCGGTCACGATTTGAGAACAGTCATATGGAGTTAGGATTGCTTTAAAGTTCTTCATGAACTTTGGGAGGCAATCGACTCTGGATCAGAATCATTTGACCCGGTTGTATCCGGCATTCTCGTCAGACATTTTGCTTCTTTTTCTTCTGCGTTCACGAGGAAGTCGGTTCGAAATTTTGTTCGGTCACGTCTCGTCTTTCCCGTTTCCCTTTTCATCGATCGTCCAAACTCCGTACGAACTACTTGCCTTTGATATGCTTCTTTTTCTTGCACAATTAATCCTCGGACCGTGTAACTTGTGTAGAAATTCATTCGAGAAGAAGAAAAATTTTTGGAAGGAGGATTGGAATTTAAAGTAATTGCATTATGAATCATAGAATGCTCACTAATCAATACTTTAAGAAAGATAGTATTATATAAGTAATTATCCTGATCAATTGAATAATTCCTCTTTGAATTCTCCATTGGTCTTTCCAATTCTTTTTAAATATCCTTTATATCTACTGCTCGACTGTAGATCGCGTCAACGAGAGTCGTAAATTCTCATTACTATTCGATAATCGACGCCACGAATTGGTCGATCCCCTATTTCGTTTAGGACACTAGAGGTGGTTGACTGATTATAACGCTGAAGAAACAGTTTATAATATATATCGGGTTATCGTTAGAATTGAGGGCGCGTAACAATTCTTCATTTGAATTAGCCATCGTTTTGTACAACAGAAATTATATTTACAGATATAAATGTGACTTTTTACAAAGTTTGACGAATAACCGTGGTGTTTAGACACGCGAGATGCTATTGACAATGTTCTTGGGTCCAATAACGAATCCACGGTCAACGGGATAACTCTTTACTAAACGTAGAATACTTTGAAGCACAAAATACGTTTGCTGGGACGCTCGGTATATACTGCTCGATGTGTAACTTTCCAAGGCGATCGCACGAGTAATAGACTGATGAAAATTTTCCTCTCTTTACGATTGCGTTCGTTTGTCATATACTCGTTAGAAGCATCGAGAAAGTTCCAATCGCCGTTGCTAGGCAGTTTCCGCCTGGAGTTTGATTATTAATACAACGTGTGTCCCATTATATTGACACCTCCGAGGCAAAATCACACGTGGCTAGGCCCGTTCTCAAGGCCGTATGCCGCCGCAACCACATTTCTAGGGAGAACCATACAACCGCCCCATACCTCCGTCAGGCAAAACGTCCATCCCGTGACCGTGGCTACGTTCGACGACCAGTTGTGTCACCTCGAGCCCAATCCCACTATCACAAATCTCGAACAAATACAATCGGATTCAATGACAACAATTGCTTTATTACGGCTATGATAGGCTATTTAGGCTAAAGTATTAGAGGATTATCCCAAAATTCCAAAGGAATCTTTCATCTCCGACATATATAATTTATTCCAACAACTTTGTAGATATAAATAGTTAGGCGACATGCGTATAGATTATCAGAGTCGTGTAAATAGTAAGTTACAACTGATCTGAGGCAGATAAACCACTGAAGTTCGGTGACGATGCTGTCGCAGAGGAAAACTACTGCTGGGTGTTGGTCGCCCCACCACCCGTCGCTTGCGGGTGGAAATGACCGATGAACATGAGAAAAACCTGACCTTCACATTTTCACCTGATGGAACAATAACCATAAAGCACGTCTCGATTTGAATACATTTTATAACAATTAAGGACCCTAACTGTTTCTATCTAGTTTCCTTCTCTGTATACTTTACGTTTTGTTTAATTTTCGGATTGTTTAATATCTTAATAACTTTACTAACCAATAGCTTTAATAATAGATACAAATGTTCTGGTACGAGAACAAAATTTGGTGGTTTAGAATGATGCGCGTTATAATTTATGATCTTTCCTTCTAGTTCCTTACAAATATCGAAAATATGTAAAATAGCGGTATCTGTAAAGGAATTGTTGTAAACAAATTAATGTACCATATATTTCAACAGGTTCAATGGATGCTTGGATAAATGAATAAAAATTTTATTTTTTTATCAACATATTGTAATAAGAGTAGAGATTAATATTCACTATTAGTAGTAATATTCATTATTGGTTGTTATATCTGTATTTATCAATTTATTTACGTTAAACTAGAAGCATTTCCAGATAGCATTCATTGATAAATCACACCTATAACGAAATATAAATAATGAAAAATGAAATACATTTTATTTGTAGTTTTAGCAGCTAATTATAAATCTCAATTTGTCTAATTATATAGACTGATCAATACAAATATAAGTATTATATGCAAATAAAAATACAGCTGCTTTGTTTGAAGTTTTGAAGTATTCAAACAACGTTTGCAAATTGCAATTACCAAATTGCGATAAGTAAAGTATAAGTAAATATGATTATAAGCATATAGTTTTATTTGAAATGACAAGAAACTTTTTCCAAAAGAAATGGAAAATTTGGTTCAAGTAAACACTTGCCATATCTCGACATTCCGAGTCAAGAGAAAAAGGTGATAGCGAAGAGAGTGAAAAATTGATTGACTCGCTTTCTTTCTTATTGGAAATTGAAAAGATTGTATTGGCTATTCGAAAGAGCATTCTACCGAACGTAGCAGAGCAAAATTTATGGAACACTTACTAGCCCGGATGGTGGCTTACTTACAGGTTTTGTTGCGTGTACAGTTTGACGTTATAGAACTTTCCATGTTTCATTTTTCTTAAAACTACATAAAACACTTCCTATTAAAGTTTTCGACCTGCGTCACATAAATTTCATGGGTAACATAGAACAGATTAAACAAGTCGATGTATCGTTGTTGCGGCTGCTTTTTGAAGGCTGAT
The DNA here is from genome assembly GCA_014737535.1 of Bombus cullumanus. Lineage (NCBI taxonomy): Eukaryota > Metazoa > Arthropoda > Insecta > Hymenoptera > Apidae > Bombus > Bombus cullumanus. The sequence goes on along the minus strand of JACXIX010001413.1, from coordinate 1,757 downwards.
AGTTAAAAAGAGATTTATGTTAAGTTAGAAATAACCGCCAACACATTGCACGATAGCGCAACTAAGATGGCCAGTGTCAGTGGATGAAATCAAAGACGATATTTACTTAAAGAATTTATTATTATTATTTTTGTTGTTATTGTCATTTGTAGAAAATCTTTAGAAATGGAATCAAACTTAATTAACTTTTCATTATTGCATTCAACGTAAAATTATGTTTTAATTGTACCTTCTAAGTATGTTGTTCAATAACGTATTAATGTGTTAATGTGTTTAAAATGAATACAAAGCACCGAGGTCGAGTTTGGAAGTGCGATTTAAAACAATTTATTTAATCAATTTTAATCCATACGAAATAAACAAAGTTTTACGAGCGATGCATTAACTTAATAATAATTGGATCACTTTTTGAGTAAATGAATGCTACGACAATTAATTTTTTATGAGACAATTAAAATGAAAGCAATTACTTTTGAATATCAGTTATTAAAATCACTTACCTTCAAAATTACATTTATATTATTAATTTGTAGTTATACAGGGTGGTTGGTGACTGGTGGTACAAGCGGAAAGGGGGTGATTCTACACGAAAAAAGAAGTCGAAAATATAGGATAAAAACTTTTTTTTTTCTACAGTGAGATCGGTTATAACGAGACGTGATAAAGTGCACGCGTACCGAGCGAAAATTCAAAATCGATTTTCTCGAAAATAAAGCCTCAAACGAAAAATTTTTATTCTATATTTTCGACTTCTTTTTTCGCTTAGAATCACTCCCTTTCCGCTTGTACTACCAGTTACCAACCGCCCTGTATATTTATATTTTCGGTCGTTGACTGTCCGCATTTAGTACAGAATTGAATTGTACGTTAATGCCTTCTTAAAAATTATTTCGCGCGCATCGACGATTAGAAATTGTGCAAAACTCAAAGAAACTCACTCTACACGAATCAAAGATATAAGCAAAATTTGTATGGCTTAAAAGAAAATGGCTTTAATATGGCTATAAAGAATGGTTTCTTTATCATAATACCGTAAATACTTCTTCATCTTTATAAAATCGTAATTTCTAAATGGAACAAGAAATAGTGACGAGAAAATATTAAACATATTCTCGGAATCCCCTTACATAATTCCAATATCAAGAAGCAAAGTTCGAAAATATAAGTTAACCGAGAAAAATATTATAAATGAAATACTTGGTAGTTTAATTATGAATTATCGAAGTATAGAACGAATAAATACTCAAGTCCGCTGTTTTCTTTTTTTAATTATTTTCGATCCAATCGTATTTTTCCATCCCTAACAAATTTCTTAAATTTCAGACAAAAAATTGGAATAATTCATTATTGATCTTTCGTTTCAATATTTTGTTAGAAACCTTCCCCAAACATTAAACGTCTTTTTGTTTCTTAAAACCAAAGCGTGATTCGAATATAAAAATTCGAGGACCGTATCGGGGCTAAGAAGGCAAGATTTTCAGTAGGAGCGAATGATGTCATCAATATCTCATAAAACGGATCGAATAATGTCTGGAATAAAAGATATCTGGATTCGACGAAATATTGTCGCGATGTTTTAGGTTGAAGGCGCTTGAATGCACATTCAACTCCATTCGACGGGGTAGTTTTAATTTTATTGTCGACACGTTATTTGACGCCACGCTGTTGTCAGTAATGGCGTCTAAGTGCATTGCCAAGAAAATGTCGACAGAAAAGCGGGAACATGAAAGAGCACGATATTCAAGTACCAAAGGGGA
>JACXIX010001410.1:0-10284 GCA_014737535.1 Bombus cullumanus | reverse complement strand
CGGGGGCTACGCTCTCGCCGATGTCGAGCTGCAGGACGCGTCGCGCTTCTGCCCACGCCGGGCAACGCTCCAGCGTGTGTTGCGCCGTGTCCTCCTCTTCCCCGCAGTGGTGACAGATGGACGTCACCTCCCGTCGAATCCGTAGCAGGTACTCGCCGAAGACTCCGTGACCAGTGAGCACCTGCGTCATCCTAAAGGTAACCTAACCCCAACCTAACCCCAACCTAACCCCAACCTAACCCCAACCTAACCCCAACCTAACCCCTCGAGAAGGTGAGGTGAGTGGTCTTGACAGGTATAGGCCCGCCAACTTCTCCGAAATTCTCCGCACCGGATCGACGAACTGACGGGTGCCAGAGGCACCGACCAGCCGTCACCCGACTATAGGGGAACATCAGATCCATCGGGGTTTCCCAGGACATGGGCCTACGTCCTGAGAACCCATACCCGCCTCGTGCTCCCCAACCTAACCCCAACCTAACCCCAACCTAACCCCACTTCCAGCCGAGCTGTGACCGCTTCGCCGTCTGGTAGGTCTTAGGCGCCGGCCGCATCGGCGTCGCGGTGCCGCCACATAACCTGGTTGGGGAACCAGGAGGTCTTGCACGGCGGCCCGTCGGTGGTGGCGCGATGCGGCAGGTACGGCGCGAGGTACGGCCAGCGTGGAGGTTTTAGCCGGTACCTATCCGGCACTACCCGGCGCCCTCTCGACGAAGGGCGCGGGGCGCCTATGAATGTTTCCTCCACGAAAAAAAAAAAAAAAAAAAAAAAAAAAAAAAAAAGATTTATCCACACGTTCCTCTGTTCATACATCTAATAATCTCAACGCTTACGACAAAACCAACGTTTATCCGGTTGTAGAGTTAAGGCAGTTCTTCGTAACGGCGTTGAGGATTTTCAACTTCTAGACATATCTCTCTAGAGAATCGGCGTATATATCACGACCGGTGTTACGCCGCGTGGGACATCTGCACACCATCCCTCGATACCTGTCAGCCAGCGGCCCACCTAAAGTCTTCCCGACCCTCAATAAGCTCAAGGGCCCACCATAACACCGTAACTTTTGACTTCATTGCTTTCGCATCTGTTTGCCAGTCAAATCGCTTGCGCTCGTAAAAATCACGGAGAAAGCGGGTAATTGCCGAATGTGAAAACCGGACATCTGTCCAAAAGGGAAAGCTAGTTTTCCCATAAACAATGTCACATTGGTAGGAGGCTTCTTCCTCCTATCTTCATTCATAACGTTGAACATAACCAATCAGCGTCTCCGATCGTTACCCTCACTTTCCTAACGAAAAGTATGAGTAACGAATCCGCGTTCTTCGTGCGAAGAACACACCCACACCGTGCTTTCCTCCGTGATGAGACGAGGACACCTAGTAGAATAGACGACACCATAAAACAGTGAACATCTCTCCGATCTATGTAAACCTGTGCTGTGCTAGAAAATAAAGACGATAGTTGTGTTACGACTCAGCTATTTTTATTTCATCAACCAACCCTGAATTTTACGTGACATATACGACGATGTAGTTTATACATACGAACACCATAGTTCCTTGAAATCCTGGCAATTCTATGTCCATCATCCTTTGAAAGGCGGCTGCCGCGTTTTGAAGGCAAAACCGCATTCGGTTCAATTCGTAGAGATAGGAGATTCGTGGATAGGAGTCTCATGTTCGGCGGTAGTGGTGTGGTCTATAGGGATGTGCGGATACTCGAAATTACGGGCTTGAATCGAGCCGATAAAAGTCAATTGGGCTCGAGTGTGTGATCCTACTGAAGACATATAGTCATTCATTGAATTTATTCTGTGACTAATTTGGGAACATAAACAAAATTGACGCACAATTCATCATCCACCTGATCGGACCTGTTGGCCGGATTTAAGAGTCATTTTGATTAATGTATTTCATAAGAAAAGTAAATCAAGGATTAGTTAGTCAAAGATTCGAGGTCAACGGTCTTTCTCTGTTCCGCTAGAACCACACGAAAACCATAATATTATTGTATAATATAATTATAAACATAATATAATATAATACAAATATTACAATATAATATATTTATAATTACAGATATAGTATAATATAATAAATATAATATAATTGTAGCGTTTCGTTGGATGAGAACTAATGGTTGGAGAAAATTGGAGAAACGTTACGGCGTCCCATGATTTGGATGATCGGCCTACCCATCTATGAGTTCATAATCCTATTTGCAGCCTAGATTTCACGTGCTCCTAATTAACCTTTTCAAACTATCTGATAAATATCTTTCAGCTGCGTGCTAGACCGATACCAGTTTCAAGGGCGGCTATACGGCGTTGAATTCTTGTGAGAAACATCTGGCTACATATCGCATACTTATAGGTATACGTGAATTTTTGAACTTGTTTCTTTTAGGTATTATAGGTCCCTTCTTAGTTTAAATGTTCTATTTACTATTTCGAAATTGATTTTATCATGTTGCATGTGCCATCTCTCTCTCTTTTTTCACTTAATTTATAATAGCTTGTCGTTGTTTCGTAACAGCTGGTAAAATGTAATTTTACATAAAAATTTGAAATGTGAGAAATTTTAATCATTTCAAAATGTCCCGGAAAATGAAAATGCTAAATAGTACTACTTCATCTTCACGTTCAATTTCAAATTTACCACTAATTAATTTATTTAATGTCGCACTTTACATTTTTACCAAATGATTTGAAATAATTAAACCTAAATAGAGATTTGTTGCACCTAATAAATGTTACAACGTCTGAATGATTTATTATTTACTCTGGGTAATATATTTTGTCATGTTTCGTGATATGTAGGTATTTTGTAAATTTTTGCATTTTCAAATTCTCCATAAATTAGCAATCATCCATTTGCAAAGAAAAATATTTTTCAAAACTTTTAATCGCTACGGAACTTTCTTTCTATCCAATTAACGAACAGAATTTGTAAAAAATAAGAGACGAAACATTGTAACGAAATAGAGAAAATCAAAAATTAAGAGATAGGGTAACAGTGAAAGGAAGAAAATTATTTTTAGGCGTTTGGTCGTGATTTGATTCGTGTTATAGTCGCGGATAGTGAGGTCGATGTTCAATGGCAGTAGGTATCTTCAGAGAACGGTAAATAAAACAAGTTAGTCTGTTTAAAAGCGTGTTGGAACCATGATTGATCACAGAGGCATCGAAAACTGTTCTTCTTCAAAAAGGAGATTTCGTTAAAGATGTTCCGGCTATTTCGGTGCAATTGACTGAGTGTCAAGAGGATCGAAAGAATACGTTCGATCCACTGTAAGAAGAAACATTGTAGTTTAAGAATATTCTGGTAAAACATATCCCCGATTATAAAAAAAAGAAGATACAGTTGCTTACAGAAGCATTCGATCATCTTTAGAAACTTTTACGAATATATTATGTATGTTACACGAAGCATTTTCAAATTTTATTAGCACGGTAATGAAACTCGACCATCATTATTATATTGGTAAAACTTGAAACAAACCTGAAAATATGCACAGAGGCTACAAAATATTTAACACGTTCACGCCGGCGCTGCTATTTGTGTTTCATAGTCTTTCGTGCGTCATAGTTGAAGTGTGTCGATCGTGACACGTACTACGCCATGATTGTTTTTGCATCTTGTAGAGAATCTTCTCCCGTTGGTCCCGTTAGAATAATTTTTTTGATTTTGAGTCGTTCTAAAAATTAATAAATTTAATAAATTACTAAATATTTTATGCATGTCCATCTATTACTTACGATTATATTGAGCTATCAGAATGAAACGTTCGCAAAATTTCTCCAATATGTCCATTGTTAACTATTAATATTGTAAGGAATCTATTGTTCACCAGTTTCATTGCTGTATAGTCATTGTACGAGTATCAAGATAATTCCAAAGCAACAACCTGGACAAGTACTTTAAAATTGCGTTTCTCAATATAAACTTCAACTAGTGCTCCGTCGCAGGAAGCATTATACTTTCAACTTTACTTTAACATTCACTGTGATACGCTATTAAGTTATAGAAATATGATCCTCTGTCGTCGTTCGCAGTATAATATTGTAGTATCGTGGACGAGGGACCTGGGGGGGGGGGGGTGTCGTGCGAATTATAAGCAAGCGGTTGCTGAACATGTACGTGGTGGCGCTAAGACAAAAGATATGAGGCTAAGACAAAAGACAAGGGGTTGCTATGGGACATAAACGAATTAACAGCAGTATGAGTTGAGAAGCCAGAGAATGCGGATTGCGTTGTCAAGATAGTGTTGTTAGCGTTGTTGACAGAGAGTTGAATTTGTGTTGACGAGAGTTGTTAATTAATTACCCAGTTGTCTTAATTATAATACGTTGTTGCGTTTAGTTCATGTTAAATAACCATCGTTTTCTGTTTAATTAACATCTGTTTAATCCATTTATTATTGATAAACTAATTATAATAGTTTACGATACTACAATATCGGTGGTGGAATACAGTTGGTTTATTCCTTACTCGCATTCGAAGCTGGACTGCCTATACAATTTTGTATTTCTTAATAAGAATCAAGAGTTCAAACAAACAATAAATAGACAGAAATAAATTGTCACCTTATTAATCACGCTGAAGATCGTTTTACGCGAGTTCTGAAATATTGGTCGCTGCACTAAACAATATGAAACAATTTCTATTTTATTTATATCGTTGTGATGGTATGAAATGGCTGTGTGCAACTTCAGTCAATCTGAAGATGTCACTGGAAGCGAGATAGATCGATTGTTCGATTGGACGGTCGTTTCGTTAATGACCGCGAATATTCAAAATGAGAGTCTCAACCTTCAAGGAGTGCGAATCGTTTCGTTGTACATAAAAGCGTATAGTTATTAATTACACTACCGTATTACAATTGTGTAAATGCTGTAAATGAGCAACGTAGAAAAACCATATCGTATACCGAATCGTCCCAGTGCAACAATATTTTAGTTACACATATACTTTCTTTTTTTTTTAACTGTTCTTACGCTTCAACACTTTGACTGCCACGCCGAAATCACATCACATTTCGCCCAGGACGCTACGGAAGTATTTTTATTATTCAAAGCATATAATGGCAAAATAATAATAAATTGATGATATAAGACAACATTATTCCCCAATGGACCGTTTATCTTATTGGTGGTCACGGGTGACCACCGTGGCGCCTTAGTAACAGCTGATAGCAACATATTATAACAAGGCTTCGTTTATTTCAACAAACCATTCGCATTCGTTATTTCGTCGTAAGCAAAACGTCCAGAATATATTATTGAAACGTGTAGAAGATGTTAGTAAACAGTATTTGCTCGTTCCATATATATTAGTAAGGTATGTGCACACTTCTAACTTCAATTATATGATTATAAAGCAGCATTTACGATAATTTTCTAAGGTGTGTTTATAATAATATTTGTAGATTACCCCACAAAGATATGGATACAAACACAGTGCACCGTTAGATGCAGGATTTGTTCTCTCCTTTTTTTTTATTGCTGTTCTAATAAAAATGTTTAATTGCTCAATGGGACACTTTTTGTTTCAAAGAATCTTCTATTTATCGATTATATTCAAAATGCTGTAACTAACTGTCAATTTTCATTCAATTGTAAGAAGTTCAAGCGCTCCCGTCACCAATGACCACCGTGGCATCACAGTAGAAACCGTGGCCGGTCATATATGTAGTATCGCGAGCAAAAGGCCTAAGAGTCAGCGGGTAAACTGCATACAATATCGCGAGAGCCGAGGCGCTCTCAAACCATAAACAATGTCGCGAGGGCCGAGGCGTCGTTCGGCCCATCAATGTGTCATCGGTCCTTCAAGCGAATAACTTTCGTAGAAAGGACCTACGTGACCCTGGCCACGAGCGGCTGCGGAACACGTGCGCGGTGAGCCTAGGAAAAAGACAAAAGGGATGCGAGGTCAGAGAGAGAGAGTGTCGGGAGAGAAGCCAGTTGTTTTAGGTATGGCGTTTTGCTTGCCAGATGCGGTACTAGTGGTTAGCGCATCCTCGTCCATATGACAATTCAGGTTGCTGTTGTTGATATTATGTGGTGTAAATGTGTTGCATAGATGGTTGGCAAATTCTTCAGCTTGCTCTTCATTGCTTCTTGACCGTGTATTAGGTCATCCCATAATTTCGTGCCGACATTTACACAAATGTATACACATACATTTCATGTGTCGATTTATAAACATACGGCGATAAGAGACCAATGCACTTGAAAAATGGGAAGAAGTTGCACAACGAGAGGGGGATTACATTTTTTCATGAAACTGAAAGGTATGTAAACAATCTTAATATATATAACCGCTCGAAAAACGGCACGAACTTATGGGATGACGTAATACAAACCGAAAGGAAATTATATTCCCGTCTGAGCAGCTGGTTGTTTTATTTGCACAGACAGATTTTAAATATCAAATTTAAGTAGTGATTGTAAATTATTCAAAAGAAAAAAATGACTTTTGTGGTACGCAGAACAAACGCACGTGCGTAAGAGTGACTGGAAGAAATATGCAGTGTTATTCATTATAGAAAATTGCCTTAGTGTGAATATTATCAAGTGCAAAACTGCTCAATATTTCCACGCAATTCAATAACGCTTTAATATTTTCTCATCAGTATCTTTTTTTGTAGAGATCAAAATAGTATCTTTTGTCCTGTATGTTTTTCCTTTTTGCTAAACTTTACGTCTGTTTTCAACAGATCCTATCTCTCATTTTTATAATATATACGAACGTACAATTTTTCATGATCTCTTGCGTTTATTACGCTTGTGTCGTAATCGCGTTCGAAACTGTGTATATGTAGTCTGTATTTTCCAAACATTTAAGAGAAGTGTTATGTTTTGTAGGACAGTTATTTCTTTAATGTGTGGCAGTTCTTTTAATTGAGATTAAGTAAAAAGTCTCGAAGAAACCATGGTATATTTATATTTAATTAGCGAAGTGGCAAATAACATTTTCATAATACAGAACAATAGGACAAATTTTGTATGTTGGAGAAAATTTTATTAACATTTATCTTATTGATGTTATTAATTAATTGATTATTGACTTGGGATTATTCGATTCCCTTTGAAGTTTATAATCAGTAATACTTCATGCTTTAGTTTGATAAATAGAGTTCTTTAGTTTGATAAACGAATTCTTATGTTAATTTATTTTCTCGTGTGAACTTGATGAACTTTGGTATTGATTGTAGTGATATAGAATTAGAATCGAACTATGTTATAGCTGTTATATATGTCGGGTTAGAATTTACATTAGAATTTACATTAGAATTAAGGGCGCGTAACAATTCTTCATTTGGATTATCCATCGTTTTACAAAGCCGAGATTATATGTACACGTATATACAATACTTTTACAATGTTTAACGAATATTAAGTTTAACGAATAATAAGATTAATAATAATAACGAATAATAAATAATGAGATTATCGAACAATAAGATTAACGAATACTAAGTTTTATGAATAATAAGGTTAACGAATATTAAGTTTAATGAATAATAAGATAACGAATAATAAGATTAATGAACGCTATTTAACTCTTTACTATGCGTAGAATAATACAGACACAAAATACGTTTACTGAGACGCTCGGTATAAACTGCTCGATGTGTCACTCTCCAATGCGATTACACGAATAATGGCCTGATGGAAACTTTCCTCGCTGTACGATTGCATTTGTTTGTTACATACTCGTTGGAAGCATCGAGAAAGTTCCAATCGCCGTTGCTAAGCAATTTCTGCCTGGAGTTTGATTATTAATACAACGTGTGTCCCATTATATTGACACCTCCAAGGTACAATCCTATGTGGCTAGGCCCGTTCTTGAGGCCGTATGCCGCCACAACTAGAAATATACAGAAATATGAATTTGCATAAAGATCTACAATTTAATTATAACATGTTACTCACATATGGCGTAATATCTCTTGATGTGGCGTAGGAAGATGGAAAGCACAAGGTCAACGAGGCATTGTAATGATGATAGTGCTAAGAAGTTGATCATTACTTTCCCGGATCCGCCCAGGGCACAGGCTACGTATGCCTGTTCAGAAATAATTAAATATTCACCATATATCATAATATAATATATAGATAGATAGAAACAAAAAATTGAGATATATTATACTCACATCTATATAATCGGCACTAATGAAACCCTGTTCGAGTCCGATGAATAATGATAGTGGTGCGGCTAACAGTAACTGAGGATCCGTGAATGCTGCTTTCACGGATTTTAGGAGGATTTTGTTGCTCTCGTCGCGCAGTGCAGGTCGTGTCCGCTTCTTATCTGCATCGACAAAATAGCAGGATACAAATAATCCTGCTAATGCGATCAGCAACCAAACGACGACCAGCACGTGCAAAGTCGTTGATGACAAAATTTGTACCGTTGTACTTGTTACGCCGTGAGGTTTTTTCATAGGCAGCATTTCTAACCGTCGTACGTGACACGACAGTGTCGCGGACGGATCGTCTAAATTCGCCCGATCATAACAAGGTATCGGTAATTAGCAGGTAAAGCGGGCTCATTTACCTTCGATTCGGTCCGTTGATTGGTTTAAACACATGAGGTGATCATGGCGTGATCATGGCGTGATCATGGCGTGATCATGGCGTGATTATGGCGTGATTCGGCGTTATCGGTGGCGTGATTCGAGCTTAGTGGGGGGTCGTCTCCCAAGAATCAAAAGGGACAATCGAAGGGAGTCAGTGTCTTTTGAGGATCCGAACCGAGTATACGAACAATAATTACAAATCGTCGAACTCTAATCATTACAAAGTCGAGTCGAATCATTATTTCTACTAATTGTTTAATCTTTATATATCTTGTGACGTGCTCTTGTAATACTTTATATATATTGTAAAATATATCATTTTTATTAACCTGGTAATCCAGTGTTAATCTCTCGAACCACCTCTGCTATCCTAACCGAAGCAGGGGAGCGACCGAGTCGTGGCGTCGATTATCAAATCGTAGCGAGAATTTACGCCTCTCGCTGACGCGCTTTCCTCGCGATCGCGTCTCTCCGCGAACGGTCGTAACAGTACTATTGAAGAGTATGGCCTCTACTTTACAAGTACAAGTGCTCCGCAGAGTACTGTGCTCTGGTACAACGTTTCATTGTACGCGGGATTGGAGGATCTCAGGTCTGTTAAATTGATTACTAGAGCTGCGAATAACGTGCCTGAAAATATAAAATTTTAAATATTATAGGTAGAGTCGATACCCATTATATAAAGATTATACTTTAGACGTGTTACATGTTTTTGCATATTATATGCGTTCTGTGCACTGTTATGCCTTAACATTTTCAATGAATGTATAAATATCAGTCCATTAAGTACAGAAGAAATAAAGATACGTACCGAGTGGGAATGTTATGTAATCACATATTCCCAACAATTGGCCAAAACAAATCACCTTATCCTCTGGTGAGATTCCTATCGCCTTCATTCTATTTTATAACATATATAGAATACCTTAATAAATAATAGTAGCCTAAATAATTACATGTCGGGTTAGTGTAGGAGTGGAGGTTGCGGGCATCAAATAAGTCTTCACGAGAATTAGCCATTGTCACAATATAACACAGGTGTAGTTTATTATAACAATGAGACTGATACAGTTCTGACGATTAAACACAGCGCTTCGGCACTCGCGATTCTAGTGACAATGGTCTCAGGGTCGGTGGCGAATACGCGGTCAACGGGGTGCTCGATGAACGTTCTCGCAAGATCTAAGTCAAAAACTCTTCTGTTCGCGAAGGGCGAAGATGATCACTGATCGTTACTCTTACTCTTTCCTGCACGTTACTCTTTAATCGATGAGATCGCAAAAACGAATGAGTCCTCTGTCCCGATCATGCCGCCGAGGAAAACTATATAGGGCGTGTCTGAGGACACGAGATCCTCGGATTCGTCGATGAAAGCCCTCGTTCGGAAGGTGAGCGAGATTAACGCTACTGCTAATTGGTCAATCTCCATATCGGCGATTTGAAAAAGATGCCAGCCGCCCTCGAGGGGAAATTGCCGGCGGGAGTCGCCGTTCAAAGAAGTGGTCTTCCCGTAGATGGGACGAAGACAGTTTGTCCGCTTGAAGGACTTCGGTTAACCAAAATATTTGAGATTTGTGGCGGGCCCTCAGATCAGCCGAACACGCACCGCCGAGACGCATCGGCATCTGGCAATCGTCTTAATCAAAGAATAGGGTCGGCACATGGCGGGCCACAAGAGACCGTTGGAGTGTTTACTGTCAA
>JACXIX010001409.1:0-14466 GCA_014737535.1 Bombus cullumanus | reverse complement strand
AATATATAAAATAATATAATGGACACGCCACAAATTATTTAACGATTATACAATTAATTTGATACAGTAATTCGACTCGACTTTAGAATATTTCTTGATGTATTTGGTAGACTAAGCGACTTTAGTTTTATTTGTCAGAACCTCTCGATGCATAACGTTTGACTCCCCAAATCGTACTGATCGCCCTTCGATCTTTTATTTGTCTTCTCTGGGAGATGACCCCCACTACGCTCGGATCACGCCACCGTTTGCGTGAAATCTCGTTCTCGAAAACTTATTGGTGAGTCTCCGATAAGGAAGTTACCGGGAATAAGGACAAGAAGATCGTTTGGATTTGTAGATATTGGAGTGAGCGGACGGGAGTTATAGTTGAGGATAGATTTCAATGATTTCAATGATGAGTGTGTTTAAGTTTAAGAATGTTAGAAGCTCGTTACCTACGTCACGTCTGAGATGTCGCTTGAAGGATGTCACTGCAGCCTCCCATAACCCGCCGAAGTGGGGTGAGTTGGGCGGAATGAAGCGCCATTCTATCCGTCGGTAGGCTAAGAAAGACTAAACCTTTACCTTATGATCGTCGGACTGCAGGAGGTTTCGGAGCTCTCGTAATTCGTTTTTGGCGCCAACGAAGTTGGTACCGTTGTCAGAGTAGATTGTTGGACAGAATGTTCGGCGAGCAATGAATCTTCGCAGAGCAGCAATCACTAGTGAGATCGCTGACTAGCTCTATGTGAACAGCTTTAACTGCAAGACATACAAATATTGCTACGTATACCTTAATTTTGTGTCGATTGTGGTCCTTTCGTTCTTTGATGTAAAATGGTCCGCAATAATCGACTCCGACGTTGGTAAACGGCCCAGATTCCGTTATCCGTGCTGCTGGGAGATCGCCCATTACATAGTCCACTGGAGGTGGATTGTCTCGGCAGCAACGGACGCACTTCTTCACCGTGCTCCAAAATTGACTACGGCCGTCGATAGGCCAATAAGATTTTCTTAGGGCATATATAAGGTAGCTTGAGTTCCGGAGTGGAGGTTTAGGAGGTGCTCATCCTCGTTTATGAGTGCTGTAACGGAAGATTTGGGTAAAATGATCGGATGTTTTTGATTGAAAGGCATTGTTGAGTGACTGAGTCGGCCTCCGACTCGGAACATCCCGTCCTTGTCCAGAAATGGGTTAAGTCTTTGTAGCTTTCCCTTCACTACAGAATTACGATCAGTTCTGAGAATATGAATCTCATCTGAAAAATAACAAAGTTGTAATAATTTGACACGCTTATTGTGCGCAATAGTCAAATCATGTGTAGTTAGAGGTCTTCCTCGATCCTGTTTTTGTCTCCATCGAAGGCACCGAGCGGTAATTCTGATTAGCTTAGGCCAAGAGGAGAATCTCTCCAGCAGACTGTGGTCGGCGGGAGTCACGGACAGACAGGTTGCCTTCTTTTGCCCCGGTATTCCGATTGGTAGTGGTACTGGGTTCCACGTCGGCCAGTATTCTTCAGGTTGTTGTAGCCACTCCGGTCCATGTTGCCAAATGGTTGGTCGCAAAATGTCTTCGGGCGATTGTCCTCGGGATATGAGATCCGCAGGGTTGTCGGTGGTGGGAATGTGACGCCAATCTGAGGTGTGAGTCTTCTTTTGAATTTCTGCCACACGATTAGCGACAAAGGTTTTCAGCGTATGGGGTGATGTATTAATCCAATGAAGAAAGATGGTAGAATCAGTCCAATAAACGGTCCGAGAAATATTGCTTGGTAAGGCTTGAAGGATTGTAGTGGCCAATGATGTGAGAAGAAGTGCTCCACTGAGTTCCAGCCTTGGACTGGTTTGTGATTTGAGTGGAGCCATCTTTGACTTTGCAGTGAGGAGTCGTGTCCAGACATGACCATCCGGAGTGATAGTGCGAAGGTAAACACATGCCCCATACGCCCTTTCGCTGGCGTCACAAAACCCGTGTAATTCAATTTCAGCTGCAGACTTGATTATGGTTTTGCGTGGAAACTTTACGTTGTTTAGCAATGGTAACTGCGCATAGTATTTAGTCTATTCTGTATGTAAGTCCCAATCGATTTTTAATGACCAAAGTCGTTGGAGCAGCATCTTAGTTCAAACGATCACCGGTAATCCAAGTAATCGAAGAGGGTCATAGATCTTGGCGATTTCGGAGCTGATTATTCTTTTCGTGATTCGAGAGGTGGCAGGACTGATTTTGACGGAATATAGGATCGAATCGTCAGAGGAATTCCAAATAACACCCAGAGTTTTGAAGGTTTGAGATTCGCCTAGAAGTAGCTTGTCGTTTATGTCCTTTTCGGAAAGTCCTCAAAGTAGTTCCCGGTCGTTCGATGCCCATTTTCGAATGTTTAAACCGGCTAGTTTGAGCAATTATGTGAGTTCCGTTCTCAATGATCCTGCCTCGACCTTTGTATCAACTCCTGTGAGAACGTCAGTATTTACAGTACACTGCAGCGCGGGACTCGCGATTCCTACTGGCGATGCGCGATTCGCGGTTAACCGTTCTACTGTTGGTCAGTACACTTTGATGCGACGGGAGTTTGACGATGATTGTGCGAGATGCCGAAGACTTGGATTGTCAATTAACTCAGACCGTGCGAGTGTAACGATTCTATGTAGGAGACTGACTGTCAGGGCCGCGTGTATAAAACTGACTCCCGATGATGCTCGGAGGAAAACCGTGATGGGGTGTGTCTAAGGATGCGAGATCATCGGATTCGTTGAGGAAACCTTTGGTTCAGATAGTGAGGGAAATGGACGTCGTTGTTAATTGGTGAATTCTATGCTGGTCGTTGGAAAAGGATGCTAACTGCCCTTGAGAGGAAGTTGCTATCGGGAAGCGTCGTACGTGAGGTAAAGCAGATATCTTGTGTGTCCCCGCAGTAGGTGGTCGACTTAGAGATTGACAAAACAAAGTCTATTTGTCTCTTAGCTAAAATAAATCCTAAGATTTATAGCGGGTCCTTAGGCTAGCTGTAGTATTCGGCAAGAATGTATCGGCATCTGGCAATCATCTGTCCGGATATGGCCTTTGTGTAGCGAGACACGGGACAGAAACTGTTGGACAGTTTGCTGTCGAGTGCCGCTACAATTTCTTCGATGAACTATCATAAATGCTTTCTTCGCTATCATTTCTTACTTCAATTTCAAATTCGTTTTTTCGATGAATCTTTATTCACTCGAACGGTTTATAGTGAAATTTTCGACCGAATATTTTATATGAAACTTCGACACTCGAAAGGGATACCCCACAGGAGGGTCTTCGTTTGCGCATAAATTAATTTTCTCTTTTAGAAAAAGTAAATCGAAGATCCGTTATTTTTGAAAGCAATTTTCGTCGAATCCTGTATAGCTGTCTAAGTAGTAAAATATTTTAAGGACCATCATATTCTTCTATCTCCATTTTCTAAAGAAATATTCATTTATCAAACGCTCGTATTCTATAATCACCAGACTTACGGGTATATATACATTTTAAAATTAAAAAATCAATAATTCAGATATTGTATATGTTGGAATACAACGATATTACTCATACAGACACCTACACAGGCACTTGAACAGGACACTTACACACGTCATACTCAGTACTGTATAGAGGGTGGAGTTAAAAATCTTTAAGGGACCATGGGTCACTACCTACAGTCAGTCTGAGAATAAATAGCCAACTGTCCACAATCCATATCACTTAGTTATATTTTAAATACATCCTGTTCTGTAATATTGTATAATAAACATCACCTAATATTATTTCAACATAACCATTGTGTCTTCCACAGATTTATTTCTTAACTTTTAAGATTAAAATCTAACAGTATAAATAAAATAAATAAAATACTCGAACATATCAACACATGGTTCAATCTTCAAATTGGATCTCTGAGAATACTATCGTCGAAGGAATCAAAACGACTACCATTCGTGCTCGTCGCCTATTATCTTCTCAACAATTCAGCAGCAGTGGATGGCGAGCTTGCGGTTTATCGTCATGGAAAATGATCAGGAATGGGTTTTTCAATTAACAAAGCAGAGGTTTTGACAAGCAAATTAAAACGAATGTAACAGCTGCGCCGATGTATTGAGTCACACTAGTACACCGGCTTGAATTATCACATAACGGGTGGTTCTGTAATACAACTGGAAAGTGGCGAACTGGATGATGGAACGACTGACTGGAACGACTGACTGGAACGACGGGTGAGTCGCGAAAGAGACGAAAAAGAACGAATCTCGCTGCACGAATTAATCGAGCAACTTTCTTCCGGAATATTTTCCATAGTACTTAGCTACATGATTTTTTTGTCTTTAATCGTACACAGATCTTTTCTGGAATTCTTTTTGATTCTGGTCTTTCATTAAGAAACTCGTAAAAAATTTTGTACGAGATATCTCTGATTTCTGTGTACTTAACCCTTTCGATTCGGCAGTCCAGTCCGTTTAAGTGCTCTCCCTGTGCAGAGGCGCATGAAACACTATACGATCGTTTGGATATATGAAATATATTGCGTGAAATGTTTTGATATTGTTTCAACAATGAGTAACTTTTAAGAAGCGATTAATCCAATATATCAATAAAATCAACAGAAAATGTTCTGCCGGTAACGAAAAGATATATTATTGACCACAGATGGCACTGGTGTATGTCTGATATATGGGCTGCCGATTGTCGCGTGATCGCCGCCTATAAGCGGCACCCGAAGCGAAAGGGTTAAAAGTGAAAGAAGTTACGTTTCTTGGTATACAGAACTGCCATGATAACAGACAAAGCCAAGCTTTGTTTGGAAAATTGTCGCCCTATATTTTCGATTTATTTTTGCATGGGGAATCATTTTCTTTCGGCTTCTACCACAATTTTCGGAACATATATTAGACCACGATTTTTCCCGATTAAAATTTAAACTATTTATTACAATAGTACTTTTTTCAACTAGAATTTTTAGTGCGTGTATAAACTATACATAGAAATATTATGGAAATTGCAAAAAATTGCGGAAATGGACATCTCGTTTTTTTCGCAATGAGTGTCTTATCTATATCAACATTGTAACCATCTGTAAAACCTATGAAACGGTTATTCATAAAATATTTGATATTTAGTTCTTTCTCTAGAATATCCAAAATTTAGAAACTCCGAAACGAAATCCTAAGAACATTCGTAAGACTTCAAATATGGATGCTTCTAGAACTTGTGGAATTTACATCTTGCGAATATCCTAGGGATGTCTAAAATGACGTTTAGATATAAATTGACCATGAACAGATATTCTTTGGATGTACGGTGCTGTCCGGATAATTCATATAATTATAAGTTAGTATAAATGGATGTGAAATATACAGGTTATAGTAAATTTACCAAGTGAAATAAAATAAAAAAAATAGAAAACTAGATTACTAGACCGTTAACACATAAGTTAGATAGATAAATTCGTATAAGATAATATCTGATGAAATCAATTAAAATAGATTTGTATATGTGTATATGAAACTGTATAAACAAATAAATGTATGTCGGGTTATCGCTAGAATGTAGGGCGCGTAACAATTCTTCATTTGAATTAGCCATCGTTTTGTACAACAGAGATTATATTTACAGGTATAAAAATGACTTTTTACAAAGTTTAACGAACAACCGTGGTGTTTAGACACGCGAGATGCTATTGACAATGTTCTTGGGTTCAATAACGAATCCACGGTCCACGGAATAACTCTTTACTAAACGTAGAATAGTTTGAAGGACAAAATACGTTTGCTGGGAAGCTCGGTATATACTGCTCGATATGTAACTTCCCAAAGCGATCGCACGAATAACAGACTGATGAAAATTTTTCCTCTCTTTACGATTGCGTTCGTTTGTTATATACTGGTTGGAAGCATCGAGAATGTTTCAATCGCCGTTGCTACGCAGTTTCTGTCTGGAATTTGATTATTAATACAACGTGTGTCCCAATATATTGACACCTCCGAGGCAAAATCACACGTGGCTAGGCCCGTTCTCGCAGCCGCATGTCGCCACAACCACATTTCTAGGGAGAACCATACAACCACTGCACACCTCCGTCAGGCAAAACGCCCATCCCATGACCGTGGCTACGTTCGGCGACCAGCTGTCACCTCGAGCCCAATCCCACTATCACAAATCTCGAACAAATACAATCGGATTGAGTGACCACGATTGCGTAATTACGGCTATGGTAGAATCTAGACTAAAGTATTAGAGGATTTGCCAAAATTTAAAAGGAAAGGCTCTGTTGTCCTTTCATCTCCGACATATGTGTGCGTGTGCGTGCGTGCGTGCGTGCGTGTGTGTGTGTGTGTGCGTGCGTGCGTGCGTGCGTGCGCGTGTGTGTGTGTGCGTGCGTGCGTGCGTGCGTGTGTGTGTGTGTGTGTGTGTGTAAGATCGTTAATCACGTGGTAATTCAGAGGATCGATTCTGAAGTCTGAAAATCGAGAATCGATTTTCAACGTCCTGAGCTATCGCTCTTTCTCTGTCAATCTTCAATGTTTTAAATAATTACTCTTTCTTCTATGATTTTGTCTATCTCTGATGTTGCTCTCTGTCTGTCCGTTTGGGAAATGTGCGTCTCTCAAAATGGCTGTTCGTAAAACAAAGAAAGTCGTTCTGTCCGCGAAACAGAGAAAGTCCCTATCACCCTTGAACTCTAGGGAGTTCTGTATGTACAAAAGAGGTTCGAACGTTTTTTAAACACTTCTGGCGAATAGCCAGATCTTTTTCGATGCCATATCCTTGCCTTTGGAAGCATCTTCGCAAATATTTTGACTGTTGCTACTTAATTTCGCAAGAGTATCGTAAATACTTCTTTCTGAATGAAAACTTCTCATCATTACATTGCCATATTTTAATCATTTTCGAACAAAGAACTAGAACAATTTTGAGAGAAACAGATTCATTTCTAAAGTCAAAAAGAAACCCATGTTCGGAAACGTGGAAAAACACGAAGTAATTTGTAGATATTTTCATATGTGTATATGAAAATGGATAAAAATATAAATCAATAAATATTAGCCTCGGAGCCTTATCTCGTTCTGCTTAAGTAAACAAACCACCAGATCTCTGTACCGTCAATCGTGTGGTCACTTGTTATCCTCTGCTAAGGCAAGAGAACAGTTCTCGACGTTCGTAGAAAGTGTATCGAGTGGTTCTTGCGTTGTGAAAGATAGAAGAGCAAAAGATATATTTTCGTCACGTTATGTTTCACTGCTTTAAAAAAGGCAGTACGCTTAAAAACTCTGCAAAGGAGATTTGTGACGTTTATGGTATTCGGCCTATAACTGTTCAAACAGTCCGGAGTTGGTTTAGGAGGTTTAGAGCCGGAAATTTTTATCTGAAAGATGAAGATCGCAGCGGACGTCCATCCATTACTGATACTGACCTTATCAAGGCCTACCTTAATGAAAACCAAAGGTCTAGTGTTCGTGAGATAGCAGAAGCTTTAAATATTCCACGAACAACGATTCATGAACATTTAACAAAGCCTTGGTACGTTAATTGTTACGAAGTGTGGGTTCTCATCAACTGGCGGAAAGCAATCTTCTGAATCGAATCTCGACATGCGATTTGCTAATTCAACGCAACAAAAGAGAGCTATTTTTAAAAAAAAGTTAGTTACTGAGGATGAAAGTTGGATTCTCTACGACAAGGCTGTTCGAGTCGAGATATGTGTCCTCCAACGGTAGCAAGACCTGGATTTCACCCGAAGAAGGTGCTGCTTTCAATTTGTCTCTATTACGAATTACTTCCGGAAGGGCAAACAATCAACAGTGAAGAATATTGCACCCAACTCGAAAAACTTAAGGACGCCATTATCACAAAACGTCCTGAAGAGGTGAACAGACGTGGCGTCGTGTGTCACCACTATAACGCGAGGCCACACGTTTCGTTAGCGGTGCGAACGAAACTTTTAGAACTTGATTGGGATGTTTTACCACATCCTCCATACTCTCCAGACTTTGCACCATCGAACTATTATTTGTTCCTCTCCCTAAAGAATTTTCTTCGCAATAGAAAATTCAAATCGGTAAACGAAGTGAAAAACGTCCTCAAAGAATATTTTAAAAGTAAGCCAAGAGAATTTTGGAGAAATGATATTATAGGACTCCCGGAGAGATGGCGAAAGGTGGTAGAAGAGAAAGGATCATACGTTATTTAAGGAAGGTACACAGGAGGAAATATATTTTATACTTACCTCCTATTTAAAGAATGAAAAGAACTTTCCGGATAACCTAATTGTTGAGGTTATTAGATGTGTAAAGAGAGAGGCGCGTGGATAAAATGTAAGGTAGAAAAATATATTATGAATACAAAAGTGAAATTACAAGTAGAAAACAATATGAGCTCGTCCGGATCCGCACGCTAGTGCCACTAACAAAATCTAAACAGAGCAGCGAGATAACGAAATTCCAAGCGCCTAGCATAAGCAACCACCGAGATAACATCCGGCCACTCTATCCGTTCTCCGAAATATACAATCGAAGCCTTTTTCCACTTCCACGAAAAAGAATTTAAATACTCCCCCTAAAATCATCCAAGTTAGCCTTGAACAGTCACGCCCAGAGCTCGGAAGTAAATTGTGAATCAAGTGTCAAAAGAAAAATAAAGTTTCTTTCTTTTTATCTTAAATTTCTTTTTATTTTGTGTGACACCAGCAGTGTTACCCTATAACTGAAACCCTCTGTAGGCGGTTAAATAACGAGAACACCAGTAGGTAAAATTCGTTCGATATATTTGGAATCGTGGATACACAATACTAGTCGCAAAACGATGTGCGTAAAGTCGTTTTGTCGCTGGTTAGAATAATCCGTTTGCGATCGCGTTTGTTTATTTATACTGGTCGGGGGGAAGTCGGAGGATTCAAATTTGTCTTCGTTTTTCGTTACATGTAGCGGCGCCGTTGTTGTCACCGACAAAACCTAAACAGAGCAGCTAGATAACAAAATTCCAAGCGCCTAGCATAAGCGACCACCGGGATGACATCCGACGACTCTATCCGTTCTCCGAAACATATAATCGAAGCCTTTTTCCCACTCTCACGATCCATTCTCAGAAATATACGATCGAAGGCTTTTAAATACTCCCCCTAGACCTTCGGCGGCCACCACTTGATATCCTCCGGACAGTTGACACCTAGCCACCTTGATAAATAACTTCCGAGAATAATATCCCCTCCATCATTTCCATTCTTCTCGGTTAGTATTTAGACTTCGAATAATGACGGCTAGGGCAGTCTGAATTATAAGCCGATACTGGAACGTTGTAAAATTGGTACTCAAGGGCCTTCGACTCTTTAGAAATAAAGTTTTTATACATCATCACGAGAGTTATTATTTTTTTTACGTGACATTGTCTTGCTCGAAGTTTGTTTATTCTTACATTATACGTATCCTAACGGACTTCAAACTCCGAAGCAAAACAACAACATGATTTGAATCGAACTCCAACTCATGTGCCGCTACATCACCCCCCTACCAGTTACCTGGTACCAGTTTTTATTGCCTTTACCTTGAACGTCACAGACTTTTTTTTTTCTTTTTTCGTGGTATAACCCGTGTCCGATAATTTACAATATCTAGCCGAAACCTGCCTGTAGCCAATCGGGAAAACGGACTCTTCGCCCAGACCGCGTAACGTACCTATTACCAGTTTTTCCTTCATTGTTTACGTTATTAATATTTTCGTCGCTTTCGTTGCGGGCGTTCGTCTGTTCTACTGGAATAAGCATGTCACGGTTTTCGGCGGTTTTCGCTTCCAGATCCTCTGGTACGACAAAGGCTGGCTTTAACCGGTCGACGGAAACCGTTATATCGCGATTGTTGACATTAATAGTATATGTTTTCTCGCCTCTTCGCGTTACTTTAAACGGCCCATCGTAAGGCGGCTGTAAAGGGCCTCTAATTGCGTCGTACCGTAAGAATACATATGGAGAAGACTTCAACTCGCGGAAAACGAATATTTTCTTTTCGCCGTGTTGTGTAACGGGCTGATGCCGAACTTTCTCCATTTGTTCCTTGAGCAGGGTTGCGAATTCCGAGGTGGCCCGCTGCTTAGTTGACAGAAATAACTCCGCCGGCAAGCGTATGCCGGTGCCGTATATCATCTCGGCTGCTGTTGCATTTAGGTCTTCCTTTATCGCGGTTCTAATGCCTAATAGCACAATTGGCAGGAGTTCGACTCAGTTGCTCGTGTCGTGGCACTTGATTGCCGCTTTAAGCTGCCTATGTAGGCGTTCTACCATCCCATTAGACGCAGGATGATAAGCAGATGTGCGTAGGTGCGTGACGCCGAGCAACCGGCACAACTCTTCGAATAGTCGCGACTCGAATTGGCGTCCTTGGTCGGTTGTTATTTTTAAAGGGACGCCAAATCGAGAAATCCAAGTCGATAGGGGGGGCCGCGGCAACGGTTGGCGCTTCCATGTCGGCAATGGGAACGGCTTCTGGCCAGCGCGAAAAACGATCGATACACGTTAGACAATATCGGAAGCCTTGCGAATACTGCATTACGATAATGTCTACGTGTATATGCTCGAATCGACCTGCTAATGTTTTGAACGATCCCACTGGTGATGATACGTGCCTGGTGACTTTATTACGTTGGCACGGTATGCATTGCCGCGTCCAAGTACGACAATCTTTGTTTACGGACGGCCAGACAAAACGTGTCGTCACCAGTTTTTGTGTGGCACGTATTCCGGGATGGGAAAGTCCGTGTAACGACTGAAATACGTTGTGTCGTAACGGTTTTGGTACGAACGGTCGCAAGGTGTCGCAGGTCGATGTGTCGCAGTATATTTCGACGTCTTTTTCAGGAAATCGAATCTTCTCAAGCCGCAGCGCGCGAGAGTCGGAATTGAGGATTCGACGTAGTTCATCGTCGTTATTTTGCGCAACTGCTAACATTCGATGATCTACCGCGTTTTCGATTGTCTCGATACGGGATAGCGCGTCGACTACATCACTGTCTACGCCTTTAACGTACCGGATATCTGTCATGAATTGAGCTATGTAATCGAGGTAGCGAAATTGTCAGGGCGAACATTCTTCGAGTTTCTGGCAGAATGCGTAGATGAGGGGTTTATGGTCCGTATATATTGTAAATTCTCTACCTTCGACGGCATGTCGGAAGCGTTTAACGGCGGTGTATATCGCAAGCAGTTCGCGGTCGTAGGCGTTATATTTTTGTTGCGCAAAACGGCTCCTACTGCGTAGTCGGACGCGTCTACTGTGAGGCTGACGGGCGCACCGGGTATCGGATGCGCTAACAATGTGGCGTGCGCGAGGGCGCGTTTCGATTCCTCGAAGCTGATTTCCGCGCGATTGGACCACTCGATAGGCGCGCTACCCTTTTTCGCGCCTTTTAGCAGATCGTTAAGCGGTTGCAATATTTTTGCGGCCCCCGGTATGAAACGTCGATAGAAGTTAATCATACCGAGGTACCTGCGTAATTGTTTAATGTCCGCGGGTTTCGGAATTTTGATAATTGCTTCGACACGTTCGGTTGGCGGCTTCATTCCGTCGGCGTTCACGGTGTAGCCGAGGAACGTTAGTTCGCGCGCGCCGCATTCACATTTTGTAAGGTTTATAACCACGCCGTAATCGTTGAGACGGTTAAACAAAGTTCGTAGATGCTCGCGCTGTTGGATTTCGTTCTCCGACGCAATGAGGAAGTCGTCTATGTACGCGTAGACGAAATCGAGACCACGGGTGACCTCGTCGACGAATCGCTGACACGTTTGCGCGGCGTTTCGAAGCCCAAACATCATATTGGTCGCTTCGAAAAATCCGAACGGTGTCGTTATTGCCGTTTTCTTTACATCTTCCGACGCGATAGGAATTTGATGGTAAGCACGAACGAGGTCAATTTTTGAAAATATGCGCTTACCACGTAAATGATGGACGGAGACCTCGATGTGGGGGGCTGGGCGTGTATCTGTCGGGTATCGTGCGAGCGTTTAACGCACGATAGTCGCCGCATCGTCGTAGGTTTCCATCCTTTTTAGGCACGACGTGAAGGGGTAAAGCCCACGGGCTTTTTGATGGACGCATCACGCCTTGTTCGATCATCAGTTCAAATTCGGCTTTCACCTGCTTGAGCCGGTCCGGTGCGAGGCGTCGGGGTTTGTTGTAGACCGGCGGGCCTGGCGTAGTTTCGATGTGGTGTACTACGCCGTGTCGGGCCTTTTCCTTCCCAAAAGACGGAGGACGCGTGAGGGCGGGAAATTCCGCCAGTAGTTGGTGGTACACCGAATCGCCACAGATAGTTTTCACCGATGGCGTATTGTCTATGGCGGCGTACCCCTTTGATGATAACTGGGTTGTTGTGTCAATTAATCTTTTATTCTGCGGGTCCACGAGCAACACGTAGTGGCTCAGAAAATCCATGCCGATGATAGGTGACTGGACGTCGGCCACTGTGAAATGCCACTTGAAGGCGCGTCGAAGGGACAAGTTGAGGTGGATCGCGACGGTAGCATACGTCGCGATTCGTGTCCCGTTAGCCGCGAATAATTCGTACTCGCTCTTCTTCGCGGGTCCCTGCATTTTGCTGCGCAGGTAGACGCTGATGTCGGCGCTGGTGTCCACCAAGTACGAGATGCGCCTGTTCTTGTCGAACACGAAAATGCGGCGGGACATCAAGCTGTCGTCGTTCGCCGCGTTTACGGACGGCTGGTCCCGTTTCCCGATTTCCACGTACATGGTGAGATGCAATTTCTCACGCGTTCGCCATATGACGCGTGATAAAAGCATAAGCCGCCTTGCCGTGACGAACTTCGGGATCGCGAACGGCGGCGGTATTTCGCACAGGTGCATGGTCGTCGGCGATCCCCTATGGTCAACGCGTTTATTTGCGCCTGTATCTGCATCATTTGTTCCCTCAGCGCGCTGATGGCTGCAGCCGTAGCATCGTTTGCTCCAACGCTGTGTACCATTGAATTACCTACTGCCGTGGTTCGGTCTGTGTTGACTGCGACAACCTGTCCTAGTTCCGGGGAGTCCACAAGATGGCGGCAAGCAGGAAGGACGCGTGTACGTCGCTCCGTAGTTAGTGATCGATATCTGGTGGTAAATCAAAGAATTCGTACAAACAAATTGAGAGAAAGTGAAGTGCTAGTGCCTTGGAGTAAAAGTGGATATAAGGACTAGTGGAGTTCGCTCTATTGGAAGCGTAAAAAGGAAAAGAAAAGTGCTGTGCAGGTTTGGGCAGTGAGGAAGCCATCTTGGGAAGCCATCTTGAGAAGCGCGACAGTTGCGCCGCCGCACGGGCTACTTGTGAACTTGTGCAGTGCGGCCATATTGGAACGCACGCCAAGAGCGCCGCCACGCGGACTACCTCGGCACTGACCGGTGGTAAGAGGAGTAACTGCTTTACCGACGAAGACTGCGATAGTAGGCAGCCTTACCGACGATGCAGGAAACGAAAGTAGCCTTACCGACGAAGGCAGAGAGAGAAGGCAGACACACCGACGGCTGGCACAAGTCAAAGCAGCCTGACCGACGGTAGTAGAGAGCGCCGTCGGCAAAGGAAAAAAAAAGAAATAAAGAAACTGATTAAAAAGTGAAGCGGGTAGAGAGACAAGGGGAAAAAATAATGACGACTTCGCGAGGTCAAACCCCACCAGCTACAAAAGCAAGGGTGGTCCTCCAGCCGCTAAAATCTCAAAAGCTGGAGGGAAAAATCCCGGAAGAGGCACAGAGAAAGAGAACAGAAGAGGAGGGAAAAGAAGAAGAAACGAAGCAGCAGCAATCGCCACCAGCTGCAGGCGAAACCCGGCCTGCACCTGATCTAAGGGTACAAGCCGATGAAAGAGAAAAGAGTGTCCTGGAATTCTGCCTGGATCCAAGCAAAAAAGTAAACAAGGAGCAGACCGCGACAATAATGCGGTATTTCAAGAACATGCGAAGAATCGTGGAGGAACTTCTCCTATACAACAGCTACCTGACCGGCATGCTGGAGCAGAGCACCGGCTCAGGAAAAAAGGAGAAAGAAATACTAAGTGCCGTTAACGAAACGCTGCAAACTAGCAGGCGTCTGGAGACGGCAGTTAAGAAAATCGCGAGGACGGAGCCAAAGCAGCCCTCCTACGCGGAGAAAGTGAAAATGAACAGCAAAAAGGTAGGGCACATAGCGGTTAAACCACCAAGGAATGTGGTAATAATCCGTCCAGAGTCTGCGGACAGCAAAGTAAAATCAAGCGAGGAAGCGCGAGAAGCGGTCTTCACACTGGTGAACCCTCGTAAAAAAGGCATCCAGGTAACCGCAGTCAAGGAAATCAGCGGAAACGGCTTAGTCGTGGTAACGACGAAGCCTGAAAGCCTTAAAGCGTTCACGGAGAACGCGAAGCCAAAGGAGGCTGGCCTGAAAACCAGCACGCCGCAGAGAAGACTGCCCCGTGTAATACTTTACGACGTACCACGGGAAATCTCGGAGAAGGAGAT
>JACXIX010001405.1:0-14419 GCA_014737535.1 Bombus cullumanus | reverse complement strand
ATCATTTTTCATTCGTTATTTTATTTTATATATTAAAATGAATACAATAAATAATACAAACAAACTTCCGAATAAATAAAAGTATAAACTTATTTTATAATAATAATAAAATAATTCAAAACTTCTAAAGTGTACTTTATTTTTTACTCTAAAAAGCTTTTTTAAGACATTCAGATATTCTTCAAATATCAGTTCCTATCAGTATACATACGGGGCTATTAACAAAATGTTTATGTATTTCCATTACTCTAGTTCTAAAATAACAATTATTTTGAAAATTTGTAAAAAAAATCTTTTAATCCTTTTAGGAAATGTATGGCTAAACTTAGATTGCAGGTGAAATTAAATTTTCGATTTTCTGTAAACTTTTGCTAGCACTAAAGACAATTCATGCCAAATAATTGTGGACGAAATAAATTCAAAATTAATTTCATTCTCAAGCAAAGCACGCGATTCGCTGTTGATTTGAGAATCTTCTGCTCTTTCGCTTAATTTTTCTAGTGCATCTTCATTAATCTCTAAAAGGCTGACATTTTTTTCATTGAAATTTTGGATTTGTATACAACAATTACATATTGCACAAAATTTTCAAGTTTGTTCCTGAAGTTCGGCCATGGCAAATATCACTTATACGACGAGTATTGTACATCCTTAAGCCTTTTATTAGCAATAAAATGGTGAGACAAGAGGGCATTGTATATGTTGTCCTCTTTCCACAATGAAAAATTTGTTGACACAAAACGTTTTTATCGCACGCAAAAATGATTAAAAAACTGAAGTGTGTTGTCGATTATAATCGATTGATGTGGAGCGAATAGCGTTATCAGTGCCAGATTTCTGATGTTGGCCTGTGTGTAACACCATGTTTCGAAAAATACCACACGCAATACAATTATTAAAAGCTATTAGTATCATATAATTATATTTTATTATATTATTATATTCTGTAACATTACATAACAATTAATTATTATACATTACATAACATTAATAACAATTTGTTTCCCTGTTTTGAGAAAAGTTTTTTTCTTCGAAAAACACCGTCAGAGCAGCTCGGTTTGCAGTGAGGCGTAAACGTGGTTGCTGACGACCTTTCTGGCGCGGCGGCTCGTTTAGTGGAATTGCCGCGTCGAAGAAGCCGTCCGTAGCGAAAGGGCTGGTACACTTTGCCAATGATTTTTCGGAAATGCTCGCGTTTATAACACGCTCTACTATTAAGCACACGATAGACATATAAAATGAGATGCATTATTATAATTATTGGAAAGAAGCCGTCATAAATATTAATGTCCTGATTCTAAAACAGCTTCTTGTGTTCGAAAGTGTATGTCATAAAATTGTCTACGAAAATCCTCGCGTATTTGTTCTTTTCGACGAAACGTAAATGAAACAACGGATAAGATTTTAGTATTTTAAATATGAATTCTGTCGAGAATCGCAATACAGTTTTAGAATATCGTAAATTTGACTTTTACAGTGAGCAATTTTTTATGCACGGTAAAACGAGTAAAATTGAATATTTATATATTAGTTTAGTTCATTAGCGATAGTATAATGTTCGTCTATCACAAAAATAAAATCGGATGAATTTACATTGGATTGTACATAAAAATTAATTCAGCAATTCCTTATTTAAGAATATAAAACATATATAAAATATATTCAAAGCGTACGTAATGTAGATCAATTTTCGCGTATTTCTGCATATTTTTGCACACGTCTAGATATTTTTGCATATTTTGTTATATTTAAGTATAAATTAATATTTCAAAACATAAGTAAAGTTAATAATAAGTGAGTTATCGTGTGCCCATATGTTTCATAACAAAATAACTCTGATTAATAGATACTTGTTGACACGTTTTCAAACTCTTCTGCTAGTTATAGTTTTCTCGCCTTTATACATCTTTTTACACTTGTATTAGTTACCACATATACTGTTGTGAATAATTATATACTCAACCCTATTTTCAGATTTTTTATGATACTAAAACAAAAATTGAAGGAATCGTTTGTATAATTTCATATTATAATATGAACAAAACTGAAGATAGAACAAACAAAAATTGTCTTCTATCCAACTCTGGAAAAAATTAAATTTTCTCCTAAAATTGTGTTTTTGGCTGTGAAACAATATAAATTCAATATTAATTTTGTTATCCTTTCATTTAATATTTAGTGGATTTTCCTTTATTTTCTATTGCTTCTATCGATCTGTGAGATACACTATCCACTAATTTATTTAAAGAACAGGAGAGATATTATCCAAAGAAGTTATTGCTTTTATATATTAATTTATAAGTTAATATATTTATTAAAGGATGATATTATCGTACTCAAATGGAGAGATTCGTGAGATTTATCAAGAAAACACTCCCATTATGGTACCAAGTACAAGAAATATTCGTAACATTTATGCTGCTTTTACAAGCTAACAGTCATCTGGAAAGTTGAAACCATTAGCTGTTCTTGCATGCAATAAAGTGTAGTATAGATTATTCGAATCAAATAGTTTCTTATGCCACTACAATTAGAATAGGACTCAAACGGTACCGGACATTTGGCATTCAGCTTTTTCTGGGAATTACAGAAAAACGCTTTAACGGTTTACAAGATTACAACAAAGAAGAATACAAATATGAGAAAATTTAGAGAATTATTAGTTATGATATTATTAAGGCTGACTGATAATGTAATGAAATCTTCTGTTTAACGTAGATATCATAATATTGTCATCCGAAAAAGTGCTTCTGGACTGTTGAGGTTATTTGATAGAGGAACGCAGGGATAAATTTATAATAGAAATATATATTGAAGTAAATATAAGTATAAGTATAGGTATAGTATATGCTGATCCAGATCCTCACTCTAGCAGTGTTACATCACAATAGAATATAATAGGGAGCAGGTTGATACATTGGCAGCAAAGGACATTACCAAAAAATTAACCTTGGTATGTAACTCTAGCTGAAAGTTACAAGAAACAGCAATAAAAGTCTACTTATAGCTCTTTTGCTTCTAGATCTTGTAATCCAAAAACAACGTTCATATTCAAGGACACAATAATATGGACCTCTCCTTTTCGTTAACTTTTTTGCTTCACTAAGTTCAATTTTCATCGTAACAGCGGTGTCCAGGTCACGGGTATACAAAAGAAAAAGATGTAGAGTTTTTTTTAGAAGTAAATATTTCAACAAGGACAAAGTATTACATTGTAAATAATTTTTTTAATAAACCATATTTCTATATTACTTATATAACAGTTTAATAGTCTTATTATTGTTGTTGAGAATTGTGGATCTTAGTCATCGAAATAAACGTTACTTAATATGTGATTTACAAGATATTCGTAGATACACATTGCACGTGATTCAGCACTCTTTTTGTCTCACCATCTTTTCCACCGTTCTTCTGTTCTACGAGACGCTGCACACTCACATACTCCAAAAAATGGTATCAGCATGGCGCAACAAATTCCAAGGAAAGCATATTGGTCGTATCAAGGGACGACAACACGACAATATCAGTATTCGCCCTAAGTAACCTCCAATCTACTCATAAGAGCAAACGAAGTAATTCGTCGTTCGGCTTGCCGATATTTTTGACTCCGCGATTTATTTTCTTCTAGACTTGTTAGAGAAGGATGCTAGTCGCCCTTGAGGGAAAGTTGCTAGCGGGAAGCGTCGTTCGCGAGAAAAATAGATTTCCCCTATCTTCTCGTAGCTGAAACAAAGACTGTTTGTCCGTTTGAAGGACTTTGTAGGAGTGTAGAGTGCCGCTACAACTATTTCTTTCTAAGGAAAGTTGTACTATTACTCCATACCTTTGTTAGGCAAAACGTTCATCCCTTGACCGCAGCTACGTTCGGCGACTGGTTGTCGCCTCGAGCCCAAGCTCATTATCACAAATCTCGAACAAATACAATCGGATTGAATTACAACAATTGCTTAATTACGGCTATGGTAGAATCTCGATTACAGTGTTAACGGATTTTTCTAAAGTTCCAAAGGGAAGGCTTCGGTGTCCTTTCATATCCGACATATATACACAACGAGCGTAATCATCGTGTCTACAAGGTGTTGGAAATATATAATATCTTTGAACTGTTACTCAAGTGTTATTCATTAAATCTACATCTATTAT
This sequence comes from Bombus cullumanus, assembly GCA_014737535.1. NCBI lineage: Eukaryota > Metazoa > Arthropoda > Insecta > Hymenoptera > Apidae > Bombus > Bombus cullumanus. The sequence continues at coordinate 10,276 of JACXIX010001405.1, read as the reverse complement.
CCTAATCGAACATGATATCAACAATACATATAGCACAATTAATAGTGTTACGTCGCGTGAAACTGACCGCGCGACGTCTCTAGTTACCTGGCCGCCAAGGGTCTACACCCTTATTCAGACCCCCAATAAACCTTTCTTCTTTTCTGCGCGCGCGAGGAGGGGAAAATGCCGTTACGCATACCCGGTGACCCGTGTCACCAGGTTATGTGGGACTCGGCAGATGACGTCGCCATACCCACTAGAAACCCCTCCTCCTATTCCCTCTACTGCGGTACTCGAGATTCCAACCCGATACAATCATACGACACTACTTCGGCTTGGCCTCTACTCACACGTACCCTTCTTGATCAATCATTCTTCTTACAAAGCCCTTCTTCCGCTTCTTCTTTTCCTTCTTCGTAGGGTCTCCACCTCCCTCTCCTTCTTCAGCCGGTTAGTCATAACCTTTGTACAAAATATACTAAATTTCTTCCATAGCCGCTCCTCGGCGGCCATCTTCTCCACGATCCGATTCTCTATCCTATATTCTTCTCCTATCTCGGCCACCAACTCCACACGCTTCCCTATCCATCTGGGACACCAAAAAAGCACATGTTCGGCATCATCCATGGTAGCCCCACAATCCCAGCAACTGGTGTGCGTCTCTTTCCCAATCCTATGGCGGTACGAATTGAAAATACCATGCCCGGTGAGGATCTGCATGACATGGTAATTGACGCTCCTCTTTGTTCTGTAGAAAACCAGCGGATCCTCAATCAGTCTCTTAGTCCAGTTGTAGGGATTGTGGAACGTCCATTCCACTCTCCATCTATCCTCGGCTTCGGTCTTCAGCCCCTCGATCTCTTCTTTCCATGTAAGTGCCTCTTCTTCAGGGTCTTCCATGATCCGTCTCTTCACACCATACTGCTTCCACCGCAACCACGCCTTTATGTGTATGAGTATGTTGCCCGTCACTACACACAAGACACCGTGTGACACTGTACGGTAGGCAGTAGACGTACGGATCATCGCTGTCCTTTGTGCGTGTGTCCTTTTAATAATCTTCCTGTTTTTATCCCTCCCTAGGCATGAGGTCCATATAGGTGCACCATACAGGACCACAGACTCCCACACGCCGTAGTAAAGTCTTCTAACTGTATCCTTAGGCCCATTAACATTAGGGAGCAGGCCCCGTATGGCGCGCAAGAACCGTTCCGCTTTGTCGCACGCCGATTGTAGGTGGGGGGAGAACCCCCTAGCATTATCAAACAAAATACCCAAGTACTTCACCGTCTTGCTAGTGGAGATCTCCCCCCGTCCCCCACGTCAAAGTTAAAACTTGTTCGTATCCTCTTCCTGGTTAAGAGGATAACCTCCGTCTTTTCTCTTGCCAAATGTAGTCCCACGTCGCTGCACCAACTGGTGGCCGTACTGATGATCGCTCGTATCCTTTCCACGATGCCAAGGGACTCCCTGGTCTTAAGGAGAACCGCCAGGTCATCGGCGAACGCCACAGCTTCATGTCCTTCTCCCGGTCGAGCGTCTCCAGAATACCGTCATACACGAGGTTCCACAGTAGCGGGGTCCTAAGACCGACTCCTGCGGAACCCCAGCGTAGACACTCCTCCTTACGACGCCGTCCCGGTAGTGTATCATAATTCTCCTATCGGCCAGGTAGTCCCTGATAAGCTCCTGAATTCGTCCCGGTAGCCGTCTCCTTTTTGCCTCTTCCATGATGCTGTCTACCCTCAAGGTATTGAAGGCGTTCCTTACATCGAGGGCGATCAGAACGCATACCAGGCCCTTTCTTCTGCAGTCTTCTGCAACTGCGACCGTCCTATTGAGGGCCTCAAGCGTCCCCATCCTCCGCCTCAAACTGGTCCCTGTGAAAGGGATCTCGCCAGATGCTCCTCTCAATGAGTAACTTCAACGTGTGCTGATCGGCCTGTAAACCGATGATATAGTCGGATCTCTATTCGGCTTGGGTATTAAAACCACCCTAGCCACCTTCCATACTGCCGGAATCCTGCCGCAGATATTAACACCATTGAGCACCCCTCGGACCACACTCAGTCTTCGTTCCGCCATTAATTTGATCAGAACACCAGGGATCTCATCCACCCCTGCAGCCTTCCTAGGATCGCATTTCCCGACGGCCATCTTCAGATCTTCATCGTCGATTGATAAGTCCTCTTCTCCGTCAGGTACCGCAGGTAGGGCTGGTCCGAGATCTTGCCTGCCCGGTCGCAGTTGCTGCCCGGTAACGAAGAGATCGTCCAGGATTCCCGCCACCCTGTCTCTACTAAGGGGCTCAGGTGGTGTCGACCGCATCAATCTGCTCTTCACGACTCGATACAGCTACCAGCGCTATAACAGCGTTGCACGCTGGTAAGCAGCCTAACCGAGGCTATAGTAAGCCCTGTCCTTAGCCTCCTATAATCGCGTGACACCCCATTAGCAGGGAGGACTGCAACCGCCACCTGCGTGCCCCATGGCGCCATCTTCATGGACTTAATTTCCACGTCCATACTATCCTTGACCCCCCATTGTGTTCTAATTTCTTCCACCAGCTCTTCCTTGCTGGTGAGGGGGTCAATGTTCCTAATCTGCAAAGTCGCTCTATTAAGAGAGCGGCCACCTCCATACTGTCACTTAAAGCGGCTCTCAATTTAACTGCCGCTTCACTTACCGACACCGCCCTATCAAATTCGATAAGTATGTGTCCCGCCCTTGTCCTGCGAACACCAGTGGCTCCCTCCAGGGTGTTCCTGGCCGCTATGATCTTCTTATAGGTCTGGAGCCATTCCGATCCCTCCTCTACCTGTATAAGGAGTGCTTCCCTCCTTTTTCTGCCCTTCGATGCACCTTAATCCTCCAAGACCGCCTCGCGGTTTACTGGCGGCTGTACCCTGGTAGCCTCCTTTATCAAGGGGGTTCATCTTTCCCTTTTCCTCCGTTCCACTCTCAGCCATCCCTCTGAGTCATCGCTGAAATCCTCTTCCATTCTGGCTCTACTGGGTACATTCACGCAGGCCTCCGCATAAGAGACCTCTCCCTTTCTAGGCCTCTTACGCTCCTCCGCCAACATTAATTCGGCCGGCGATGTCTCCTTCCTCTTGGGCTGTCCTTTGCTAACCGTCATTACCCTGCTATCTGCTCCATTCACCAGTTCCTTCCTTCTCCTCCTGCTCCTAGTCTTCTGCTCCCCACACTGCTCCAGGGATGATAGGATGCCTTTTATCAGGTTACCTATCTCCCTGACACCTTCTCCCTTGTCCTTATCAAGTTTGAACTTTTTCACCAGAACGTTTAGCATCTGGACCGCGCCGGTTAGGGCTTGCGTAAACCCTTTTAGCTCAGCCCTCCCTATCATGATGTCATCATCATCACCGTCGCTGGTCAGCGTGTCGTCCCTCGCGCTGTCCTCCGCTCCATCGGGTGTGATGATTCCCGCCTGCTTCGCCCTGGCGTTCTTCTCGGTTACTCTTCTCGCTAACTGTTTGGCATAAGCCATCCCTCTTGTAGTCACTGGCGCACCGAGATCGCTATCCCTCGTCCCTACACAACCCTCCGATTCTTCCACTACTTCCACATCGGGCCTACCAATCGTGGGGCTCCTCTGGATCTTCCTGCTGGGCTTCAAGGGATCACCTTCCTCGTCCCCCCTAGTCCTTGGCACAACTGAAATGGTGATGTTATCACTTATTCGGACATCCGACACCATCCTAGGTTTTTCGTTGCTGACTACCATCCTCTTACTGCTCGCCTTAGCCCCAGTAGCTGTTACCGTACGAAGGGGTGCCTGGGGTTCCACCTTCCCCCCCCCCCCCGCCGCCGTTCTTCCAGTAGCTTGATGACCGTCGGGTCGAGGCTGGAAAGCCACTCGTGCTCCCGACGGCGCCTGGGAGCTCCGAAACCCACTGCGCCGTAAGTTTAATCCCTTTTATAGACTTATCCATAATAATTTTTAGAGATCATCGTCCGTATGGATTGCCAAGTCGTCAACAGCCTGTCCAAATACCTCCAAAATGTGCCCAATCATAACCCAAAAAACTCGCCATATCGTCACCAAATTAGCAGTCCAGATAATTTATAATAAATAAATATAAACACACTAACAACCAACAATGTCATATGTCAATATGTAAAAATCAAACTTCTATTAAAATAAGTTAAAAATAGCACTAGCACCGGCTTGCGTTCAGACCCGATGATGCATACGTCAATCGCACCGATATAATAATCCACAGTAATAGATAATAATAACAGATCACAAATAAATAATAATAAATATTAATCAGAACCATAAATGATACTCGCAACTAATAAATATATATAAATATATGAACACAAGATGATAAATAACTAAATAATAAATAAATAAATGCATAAAATAACCAACAAAATCAATAAATAATAAATAAATAAATAATAAACAAATAAATAACCAAGTTAATAAATAATTTAATTAATTAATATAAATTAATATAAATTAATAAATTAATAATTAATAGATAAATTAATAAATAACTAAAAAGTACTTTAGCAGTCTATACATACATCTGCTGCACCTCAACTATCGCCACGCAACTCATATATAAATCCTCGTTACGCAGCACATTGCTTATTTAGTCACCCATTAATTTACTAAGCTTAAAGTAACGTGAAGTTCGTAAAGTTCGGCTCGAGTACAATAACTATTAAATAAAATAAATCTTAAATGGAACTCTGGTCGATCCGACTTTATTCTTTAAAATAAGAACTTGCGTCGAGCCGACCGTACACGCTCACAACTGTTACCCGTAAGGTGGTGCCGCCACGCATCGGCGCGGCGAACCACCCTCATCTGCGCATCGCTCCTCGTCAAATCGTGCGTCATGCATCCACCGTTCAAACACGGCGTCCATTTCACTTGCGTGCACGTTATATTAATAATATTCCAAATTAAATTTGCGCAAGTGTCATTTCTTCGCGAGTGTAAAAGAGACTCACAGCAATGGATACAACATTACCCGCCACTATACTAAGCTTACAATCTCCGCGCAAATCAAAAACTCGTTCTCGTACCGTACCGTGCACGTGTGTGTTCGTATCACAATTATTTAATTAAAATATATCAATCATATCTTATATAAATACACTAATTTAGTTCCACGCGTAAATATCTAAATTTATACTCTAGCGTTACAACTTCAATTTATGGTGTCAAAACGAAAAACACCCCCACAGCCCGAGAAATAATGAGTAAACAATTGACAATAAACGCATGACAGTCTGGCCGGACGCGAAATGGTGGGTAAGTTGTATCCTCATAAATCATATATTCATACCCATATTGCCTAGTAAGAACAAAAGAAAAATTTCTCACCGGTCAGCATATAATCTTCTCACATCCGCTTATCGCATGTCAACCCTCTCTTCTCCATCAATTATAATATTGCACCAAATTTACCATCTCTCGTCCTCCAGCACTCCTCTTTTAACAGCACTTGAATCATCACAAGTGACAAAGACTCCCGCTATCGCTCCTCACTTTACCCTGTCTATCATAATTATATATCATATTAATATAACTAAGTCTAAGTATATCTCCATAACCTTATCAATGGCCCATTCTCATGTACCATAACAACAGCTTTCTTAGTGTAGTTCACCCACAAAATCATTTATAATCATTTAATTTCCCTCACAGATATCAACCTCATTCCTTGGCACCTTGCTACGAGGATCTGATCTCAAACAAGTGCGCGTACCTATAAAATACGTAAGTATACGTATCCTACATTTACTATACCAAAAGAATTTATAGCACAATAAACCTGATCTATAATCATTTCCAGATGCATGGAGAGTCGTAGTCACTTCTCCACTCCGTTTACTGATAAACGATTTCATCATACCGTTCCATAATCCTCCGATATGCATATGCCAATATCCAGCAAAAATGAGATATGGTAAACTCCATGCACCTCACAATATCAGCTACTATGATACTATTGAGCATATTATACTTTCTAAATTTCACCTCACAGGATGATCCTACTCACTGCTTTCCAACGCCTCAAACCTTATTTCATCAGATATGTCGACTAAGAAATTTCCTTGCAGAGGTACGTCCTTATTCAAGAACGTCGCATTCATATATACAATACAACGATGTAACAATAAAGTATACCCTAACTTCGATAAATCATATAAGCACCTAATCTAATACCCTCCTTACAAACTAATAACAACTAATAAATTATTGAGTATCACCCCACCCCAACTTACATTTCCTGTAGCCAGCAACGATCACCGTTAACCAGTAGCCAACTACTGTTTCCCAACTCCCGTAGCATCTACCCAATGTCTACTACCGTTAATATACCTAACTGATTAATAATTAATATAATTATATAATTTATATAACTTATATATACTACACTTACAGGATATCCTTCAGACTATGCACTATTCTCCTTCTCTCATCATAACTTCTATCGCCTAAGTCTTTTATAACGAAGTTACACACAACCAGATCTTACCCCTCCAATACATACAAATAGGCGAGTAATATATTCCTTGTATATATATCTTCAGCCTACGTATTCATTTGTATAACAATATACCAATATATAGGTAATATCACACTGAACTCCATAATAACTGCCAATGTCTATCCCTATAACAATCAGTTACATAGCTAACAGTTTATAAAAAACTCAGTTTATATAACTCCACTTCCAGGGTATTCCCTCCCTTATTATTGATAATCAAACCTACTTCTCTCCCCATACTTTCGACTCCCAATTCATTACCTCCCTGAAATACCCACCTGTTAACAATTAGTACATCATTCTAGGTCCTTAAAATGGAGTACGCAGATACCATGCATAGCTGTCACAATCAGGAGGAAGAAGTACCCCGCAATCTCAACAAATCTAACTCCATACCTGCATACAGACATCAGCCTCCTACACTTGGCACAATCATTACTCCTCATTACAAGAAGTAAGTACCTCATAGATACATATAATCCATAAAATAAATTTATTGTCATATATAATAAGTACCTAATCATAATATAAAAAACTATTAACTATAAACTATAACTATGGAAAACTAATATTATACTATTCTCTTTACATAACAAGCACAGTCGTCCATTATTGAAATAACATATCCCATTAAAATCACTACATAAATACTAATAGATATTGAGAAACTTAGTATCCTAACACTCCCCCAACCGGGTCTTGCCACTCAAGTAAATGCCCATAATCAACAACCTAGTGCATCCATATATATATATATATATACTTTTGGCTAAGTCAGAAATACTAATTCACATAAACCTTGGTGGATATATGGAGAGTTAAGAGCCTCATTCTCCAATCACTTATTACTATAGCACTCTTCGTCCACTTATAATCAACTGTATAAAAAAAAAATATACTAGTAACTAGGTAATATTACCCTAAACTCCGTAATAACCATCAGTATCCATTTCTAAATAATTAGTTAATCGCAAATTAACTAATATAATCTTCTCTTCGAGAATGATGCTACATTTGCTTCCGAGAATCAGAAATCTTCTTCCTATAACACACTTTCATCTCCCACTTCTTTACCTCCCTGATGCACCTTCCTGTTAACAACAAGTACCTCCTTTCCAGGTACATAACCTGGTGTACGCCAATACAATGCATACTATACCCAATCAGATGAGACCACGTATATAATCTTATCAGGTCTAAGCCAATACCTGCATCCAGGCGTCAACCACCTACACTTGGCCCAAGCCATCATCATTAATCATTATTATTAAAAGTAAGTGCCTCATAGATACTTATAATCCATAAAATAAATTTATTGTCATATATAATAGTACATAATCATAATATAAAACTAATAACCATAAACTATAAACTAAAAGGCTAATGTAAAATCATTCTCCTTACGCATCAATTACAGTCGTCCATTATTAAAATACATAGGTATCCTATTAAGACCAACTTCATAATACTAAATATTAATAACATCTCATTTCCAGATATCGAAAGACCTGAGTCCAAAATACACCGCCAACCAGTTGTTAACACTCAAGTGAATGCACATAAGTAAGCAAGTAAGTGCATCCTTCATATATATACTTTTACAAGTAAAGATACCAAAACGCACACTGATAGTTATATGGAGAATTAGGGGCCTTATTCTCCCTTCAATTATTACTAAAGCAATTACTTCGCACAGCTAAGGTCAATTTTATAACAAGATACTAGTAAATAAGTAATACTATACTAAACTCCATAATAACCACCATCGTCTATTACTAAATAATTAGTTAATATTCCATTAGCTAATATAATCACCTCTTACAGAGTATTCCTTCATTTGCTTTATAGTTAAAACCTTCTTCATTTACCACCCTTTTGACTCCCAATTATTTTACCTCCCAGAAGCACCCGCCTATTAATAAAAGGTACATCGTTTCTAGATACATATAATGAAGTACGCAGAGGCGATGCATAACTGTCACCAATCAGAAGACACAAGTACTTAACAATCCTATCGGATTTAACTCGACACCTGCATAACAGCATCAACCTCCTCCACTCGATACAAACCATCATCATTCAATCATTATTACTAAAGTAAGTACCTCATAAATACAATGGTCCATAGAAATACCTTTATTGTCATATATAATAATAAATACATAATCGATATATAACTATAAAACTATAAACTATAAAAACTAAAACTAATAAAAACACTATTCTCCTTGCATAAGCACCATCATCCATTTTTAAAATACACACAAGCATCCTAGCAATCTAATTCAAGCACTAATTCCACATCAGTTTTAGGTATCGGAAACTTCATTCCTTGACGCCACTCACACCAGGGCTTAGCTATCAACTAAGTGAAGGAAACAACTAAAATAAAGACGTGAGTACATCCCTAAGTTACTTAATAATAAGAAAACACATACACATTAATAGATGTATGGAGAGTTAAACTTAATTTCCATATCAATTACCAACGTATAGTCATACAACTCAAAGTTAATGCAATAAAATAGCCTAATAAATAAAAATATATACCATACACTCCATACTATCTATCCAATGTCTATTGTCATAAAATATAATTAGAATTATCATATAATTAACATACAACTTAACTTTACAGGAAAAAACCCTCGCTACACCAATGTAATAGAAAGCTATTCCACTCATCATCACCTTTATCGAAAACTTTCCTGTCTCCCAAAGGTACGTATGTTTTAAAAATATACATACTGAATTAAAATATGCTTAAACATCCGAAAAATGTATTAGTTAAACAATAACAACTCAATTTATGTTTCCAGGTTGCAGCTCGCCGTCCTTCACGACAACCTAACCTAAAAATCCATGAACTGTTACCGCGCTTCACTCGAGATTGTAATAATATTTAAGCACTTCTCCATTCTAAAAAATTGAACTCCCCAACCAGCGGCACCCTTACATCAATCCCTTCATAACAGAAAATAAATTTATCCCTCATTCCTTTCCATTTACCTCTACGACACTCGCAGGGTTATATTAAAAATAATCACCACAAAACAGCGACAGCGCACATCTCTCGTTAACAACAATAAAATATACACCCTCTCATCCCTAATTAATATTCCCGTATCCACAGGGGCACAACTATCCTATCATATTTTTATAAAATTTCGCTTATGAAACCATCGACAACCGCCGGTAACCTCAACTAACAATATCGTACTTTCCGATAATTATTAATATTTCCAAGCGGCTAAAACACACTACTATACGATATTCACGGGTCGCGGCCCTCATTAGCCTTTAAAATAACCGTTTGACTCATCATAATCGTTCTTATCGTGCTTATAGTCTTTATTTACTCATTGTCCGTTACGCACATCTACTCAATTTATTTATTTAACAGCCACATTTCACTCTTTCCTTGCAAAAATTTCCACGCCACCACTCAATTAAGCCTTTATGAAGCTAATCCGAACACTCACGTAACACTTTTTTTTTTTATTTGTTTATTAAAATTACAATCAATTCTCACATTGAGAATTTTCAGTAACTTTTTCTGGCGTGGCGCAGTGACATGGCTAATTATTTATAATAAGTTAATACTTATTATAGATATGTATAATTTATAAGCGAGTAATATGAATAATTAAATATTTCTTAGTGTAAATATCTAATTAAATCTAGAGCTTAGGTCTAACGGGTAGTGTCTCTTCAGCCTGCGGGTTTGGTCCGACGTGTCAAGTAATCCAGTGATTAGG
>JACXIX010001402.1:0-10782 GCA_014737535.1 Bombus cullumanus | reverse complement strand
ATACCTAAGTTGTTGGTTCGGTGAAATATATGTTAACCTGTTAAAACCAGTGTCACATTTATTTTAACTACCCTTATTATCCCACAAGAAATAAGGGATCGAACGATTCGTGGCGTCGATTAACAAATCGTAACGGGAATTTACGACTCCCGTTGGCGCGCTTCTTCGAGATCGCGTCTCCCCGCGAACGTGCGAAACAGTATTCATTCTTGCTTACAATCTCACAAGGCTATCCGAAATAAAATCACCATTACACCATTGAAACGAAACGTCGTTATCTGCGTGTTAATCTGTGCATAACGGTGTTCTGAACACCCATTGATTTTCGCATTCCTCCTCCCACTGTTAGCGGTTAGCTTATCTCTGGGTAAGGCTTGCGAAGTCACACAGGTTCCACATAGAGAGGATAAATCAATTAGATGCCAAAAGCAAGAAAGAATCGTAAAGATCAGAGTCATCTCAGTAAAAAGCGAGCCGAACGTTGGTATAAGCGACTTACCACTGCTGAAATTAAAAGAAAAGAGAAAAGGCGTCGCGAAGAATCACGTATAAATAGAGAGGGTCCTGAACCCAGTTCCTCGCCCTCAAATTCGCCAATAACCGAAAATTTTGGTGTGACTCACGACAAATCGGACCCCCCTCGATTTCGAACACCGTCACCTACGACGTACGATGGCGATTGTTATGACCCTTATTATATTAATTGTTTGGACGACTAGAGACATATACTGTTAATAGTAAACAGAATTAAATCAACCCTGTCGCTCTAATAACATCTACAAGACTATTTCAAATAAAGATCGAAACAACAGTTGTACAAACATATATATATATATATATATATATATATATATATATATATATATATATACTTGTTCGCATCTATAGTAATTAGAATTGACATTGTAATAATTTTAATCGAGCAAAAATCTGAATAAATTGTAATATCTCTATACTAACCCGACCCCATCGCACGGAATAAAATTCGTGCGTCCATGCCAATTGTTTATTTCCGAACGACTTTAACCCTCTCCCGCGCTAGTATTCCTACCCACAGCAGGTTAGCCGAAACGTGGAATTTACTTGCCAGTAACATTAAACGCTAGTTAACGCTACCTATGAACTTCCAAGTTATCACATAAACTAATAAGAAACAATCCCCTCTGATTAAATTATCCATTGCCGTTAAGTGCAACGATTTGGAATACCCTTGAACGAGACGTATGCCCAGAGTGTTAGCGCCCAGTTTTGGATTCCATACAAGTTGTCACGAAGAGTGCGATATTAAGTGCTACAATTTTGAAATACCCTTGAACGAGACGTGCGCCCAGAGCGGCAGCGCCCAGTTTGAGATTTCATACAAGTTGCTGCAAGAGTCACCCAGTTCACTATCCCTTACAAATCGCAAATTACAAGGCACCCATAATACATTAGCACCTTCTACCATAATTACATATACACATAAATACATGTGTGATTAAAAAAATATATAACAAGAGAATTACAAAAGTAAAAAAGGGGAAAAGGGAGAGAAAATATAGAACAAAAATGAAAAAATATATGTCGGAGATGAAAGAACACCGAAGCCCTTGGAAGTTTGGGGGAAAATCCCGCTACATTGTAATTTAGATTTTACTATAGCCGTAACTAAACAATTGTAGTCGTCCATTATAATTGTTTGAAACTTGTGATAATGAGCTTGGGCTCGAGGCGACAGCAGATTGCCGGGCGTAGCCGCGGTCAAGGGGTGAACGTTTATCTGATAGAGATATGGAATAATAGTAACAAGAATAATAGTAACATAGTTGTGGCGGCACTTGACAGTAAACACTCCAACGGTCTCTGTCTTGTGGCCCGCCGCGTGCCGACCCTATTCTTTGATTAAGACGATTGCCAGATGCCGATGCGTCTCGGCGGTGCGTGTTCGGCTGATCTGAGGGCCCGCTACAGATCTTGAATATTTTGGTTAACCGAAGTCCTTCAAGCGGACAAACAGTCTTCGTCCCATCTACGGGAAGACTGCTTCTTTGAACGGCGACTTCCGCCGGCAGCTTTCCCTCGAGGGCGGCTGGCATCTTTTTCAAATCGCCGATATGGAGATTGACCAATTAGCAGTAGCGTCAATCTTCCTCACCTTCCAAACGAGGGCTTTCATCGACGAATCCGAGGATCTCGTGTCCTCGGACACGCCCCATATAGTTTTACTCTGCGGCATGATCGGGACAGAAGACTCATTCTTTTTTGCGATCTCATCGATTAAAGAGTAACGTTCAGTAAAGAGTAAGAGTAACGATCAGTGATCATTTTCGCGTTTCGCTAACAGAAGAGTTTGACCTAGATCTTGCGAGAACGTTCATCGAGCACCCCGTTGACCGCGTATTTGCCACTGACCCTGAGACCATTGTCACTAGAGTCGCGAGTGCCGAAGCGCTGTGCTTAATCGTCAGAACTGTATCAGTCTCATTTTTGTAATAAACTACACCAGTGTTATATTGTGACAATGGCTAATTCTCGCGAAGACTTATTTGATGCCCGCAACCTCCACTCCTACACCAATCCGACATATATATATACATATAAACAAAAAAAAAATTTTCTTTGAAATAGTCCTTGGACTATTTCTGGTGGTAGCAACTACCGTATTAATCGGAAGTTTAAATTTGTAGTTCAATCACAATCGTTCCTCTTCCTTAATTTAACGGCAAACATAATTGAAAACGTAACACCCTATTCATCATCGAAATAAGCACAAAACAACGTAAAATGCAATCATTTGAAGATTTTCCCTATGAATCGCTGTTATTTCGCTGTTATATGTTTGGAGATATTTCGACGTTTAAAAGCTGTTTTTAATGCGTTTTATACACCGAACGCATTGCACGCATGTTTCATCGTCCAAACAAGCGCAACTATATGGAAAATGCAATCATTCGAAAAATTTACCTATGAAACAATATTATTTCGTTCCTTTTGGAGATATTTCGACGTTTAAACGCTGCTTTTAATGCGTTTTACTGTCACGTCCCGCTCGCCGCACGTGCCGTAACGAAAAATACAATATGCGAAAAACGCGAGCGATGATTCGAGCACACAATAAAATAGAAAATATATATATTAGAATAAATAAAATAATGCACTGTAGAAAAAGATTAATTATATGTACACGCGCGTAATAAGGGGGATAGTAGACTAACAAGTAGGGATGAATGTATGTAAGAAACGCGAAAATACACTGAATAGAATTTATTAATAAAGTAGGAAGTATATTTAAACCATTAATAATATCAATTAATAAACCGGATAAATCACGAACTTACCAGAATAGGAATAAATGTATGCCACGTAATAAAACGAAATAATAGAAACATACACTAGTAAATTACTAAAGACAACATAACCTGTACTAACTAATAAACCAAGCGAGGCGCGAGCTGATGATCTACGATTTGACAGCTCAACTAAAGATAAATTACGATCCGAAGAATCAATTAATTAAAACAACTTGGAAGTTAAGTAAGAAACCAATAAAAATAAATTAATAAATGTAACAATACTACGTAACATAATATAACAATATACAATCAGAAATAACCTATGATTTGACAATTCAAATTACGATTTGAAATTCTATCAATCAAGATCAACTCGCGATTTGAACTAATTAATAAACTATGATAATTTACGACTTGACAATCCAAACTACGATCCAATCAATCAAGAACAACTCACGATTTAAATAAGTTACTTAACATACCATGATTTGATATTAACCAAGGATAAACTGTACTCACTAACAATTAGTGATTTTAAACTAATCAAAGCAATTTGCGATTCGAACAAATTAAACAATTAAGCAAGGAAGGAAAGAGGAACGGAACTGGAATCCATATTAATAACTAAAAAATACACTACGCTATAAAAATCCAATAGACATAAAATTGTACTCGTGCAGAATATGCGTACATATACAAATATACACACATATATATATGTCGGAGATGAAAGAACACCGGAGCCTTTGGAATTTTGGGAAAATCCCGCAACATCGTTATTTAGATTCTACCATAGCCGTAACTAAACAATTGTAGTCGTCCATTGTAATTGTTCGAAACTTGTGATAGTGAGCTTGGGCTCGATGTGACAGCTGGTCGCCAAACGTAGCCGTGGTCCCTGGATGAACGTTTGTTTAATAAAGGTATGGAGCAATAGTATAGCTCTCCTTAAAAAGGAAATAGTTGCAACAATCTACAGTGAACATTCCAACGGTCTCCGTCCCGTAGCACGCCACGTGCAGACACTATTCTTTGAGTAGGACGATTGCCAGATGTCGATGCGCCATTGCAGTACGTGTTCAGCTAGCCTGAGGGCCCGCTATAAATCTGAAGATTTTTAGTTAACTAAAGTCCTTCAAACAAATAAACAGCCTTTGTCCCAACTACGGGAAGTTAGGAGAAATTTATTTTCTCACGAGCAGCGTCTCCCACTAGCAACCTTCCCTTGAGGGCGGCATCTTTTTCTAACCACCGATATGGAAATTGACCAATTAGCAGTAACGTCAATTTCCTTCACCTTCCGAACGAAGGCTTTCCACGACGAATCCGAGGATCTCGTGTCCTTGGACACACCCCATATAGTTTTTCCTCTGCGGCATGATCGGAACAGCAAGTTATTCTTTCTTGCGATTTCATCGACTGCAGAGTAACGTCTTTACTATCAGTGATTATTTCCACCTTTGCTAACAAAGAGTCAGACGTAGATTTTGTGAGAACGTACGTCTATCGTCCCCTTAGCCGCGGATTCGTTATTGAACCTAGGATCATTGTCATTAGCGTCTCGAGTATCTGATTACCGCGGTTACTTGTCGAAATCTACAATAATCATATCTGCACTAGTCAATATCGACTCTATTGCCTAATGACCATGTCTAGTCACAACGAAGACTCGTTTCACGTCCCTAACCCTAACCCTAATCTTAACATCTAATCCGACATATATAACGTAATACGTTATAACGTTATACTACCTAACGTAATACGTTATAACGTAATACTATATGACGTAATACGTTATATCGTATAGTATATAACGTTATACGTTATAATGTAATACGTCATAACGTTATACTATATATCGGAATAC
The DNA here is from genome assembly GCA_014737535.1 of Bombus cullumanus. Lineage (NCBI taxonomy): Eukaryota > Metazoa > Arthropoda > Insecta > Hymenoptera > Apidae > Bombus > Bombus cullumanus. Next base: position 5,643 of record JACXIX010001402.1, on the reverse strand, counting down.
GTTATATCGTTATAATGTATAATGCAGTATGTTTCAATGTAATGTGTTAAAACGTTATACTATATAACCTAAACCGTTATAACGTTATACTATATGACGTAATACGTTATAACGTTATACTATAGAACGTTATACTATTCAACATAATAGCTTATAACGTTATACTATATAAGGTTTTACTATATAACGCAATCCGATTTAACGTTATACTATATAACGTAATACGTTATAACGTTATACTTTATAACGTAATGAGTTCTAACGTTATACTGTATAACGTAATAAGTTATAGCGATATACTATATAACGCAATACGTTATAACGTTATACTATATAACGTAATACGTTATAGCGTTATAATATATAACGAAATACGTTATGACGTTCTAGTATATAACGTAATACGTTATATCGATATACTATGTAACTTAATACGTTGTAACGATATACTATAGAACGTTATACTATATAACGTATTACATTATATCGTTTTACTATTTAAGGATATACTATATAACGCAACACGTTGTATCGTTATACTATATACCGTAATACGTTATAATGTAATACGTAATAACGTTATACTATATACCGTAATACGTTATAGCGATATACTATGTCACTTAATACGTTATAACGATATACTATATAACGGAATACGTTATATCGTTAAAATATATAACGCATTACGTTATCATGTAATACGTTATAACGTTATTCTATATAACGTAATGCGTTGCAACGACATACTATATAAAGTAATTCGTTGCAGGGATATACTATATAACTTAGTACGTTATAACGTTATACTATATAGCGTAATGCGTTATACCGTTATACTATATAACGTAATTCGGTGCAACGATATAATATATAACGTAATACGTTGCAACGATATACTATATAACGTAAAACGTTATAACGTTATACTATATAACGTTATACTATATAACGGAATACGCTATATCGTTATAATATATAACGCATTACGTTATAATGTAATACGTTATAACGTTGTACTATATAACGTAATTCGTTATAACGTTATACTATATAACATAGTACGTTATAACGTTAAACTATATAACATTATACTATATAACGTAATTCGGTGCAACGATATACTATATAACGTAATACGTTGCAACGATATACTGTATAACGTAAAACGTTATAACGTTATACTATATAACGTTACACTATATAACGGAATACGTTATATCGTTATAATATATAACCCATTACGTTATAATGTAATACGTTATAACGTTATACTATATAACGTAATACGTTATATCGTCATAATTTATAACGCAAAATGTTATAATGTTATACTGTATAACGTAATACTATATAACAAAAACGCTGTAATTTCCTTCCTGATTGAGATATTTCGACGTTTAAACGCCCACTTCACTCTATTTTACACGCCGAACGTAGTGCACTCCAAATTCAGCGTCGAAACAAGCTCTGCAACTTGCAAAACGCAACCATTCATCGATTACGCGAAAACCTTGTAATTTCGTTCCTGATTGAGATATTTCGACGTTTAAACACCCATTTCACTCCATATTACACCCTGAACGTAGTGCAAAACACTTTCAGCGTCGAAACAAGCCTTGCAACGAGCAAAACGCAATCATTCATCGGTTTAGAAGAAAACCCTGTAATTTCGTTCCTGATTGAGATATTTCGACGTTTAAACACCCATTTCACTCCATATTACACGCTGAACGTAGTGCACACCACTTTGAGCGTCGAGACAAGCCCTGCAGCACGCAAAATGCAACCACTCCTCGGCTTTGACGAAGACTGTTATTCGGTTTCTGTTTGAGGTATTTCGACGTTTAAACGCCCATTTCACTCTATTTTACACGCCGAACGTAGTGTACGCCAAATTCAGTGTTGAAACAAGCTCTGCAATGCGCAAAACGCAATCATTCAACGATTTAGACGAAAACACTGCAATTTCGTTCCTGATTCAGTATTTCGACGTTTAAACGCCCATGTCACTCTATTTTATACGCCGAACATAGTGAACGCCAAAATCAGCTTCGAAACAAGTCCTGCAATTCGCTAAACGCAATCATTCATCGATTTAGACGAAAACCCTGTAATTTCGTTCCTGATTGAGATTTTTCGACGTTTAAACACACATTTCATTCCATATTACACGCTGAACGTAGTGCACAACACCTTCAGCGTCGAAACAAGCCCTGCAACGCGCAGAACGCAATCATTCAATGATTTAGACGAAAACGCTGTAAATTCGTTCCTGATTGAGATATTTCGACGTTTAAACGCCCATTACAATCTATTTTACACGCCGAACGTACTGCACTCCAAATTCAGCGTCGAAACAAGCCCTGCAATTCGCAAAACGCAATCATTCATCTATTTGGACGGAAATCCTGTAATTTCGTTCCTGATCGACATTTTTCGACGTTTAAACGCCCATTACAATCTATTTTACACGCCGAACGTTGTGCACAACACTTTCAGCGTCGAAACAAGCCCTGCAACGCGCAGAATGCAATCATTCAATGATTTAGACGAAAACGCTGTAAATTCGTTCCTGATTGAGATATTTCGACGTTTAAACGTCCATTTCACACCATTTTACACGCCGAACGTAGTGCACGCCAAATTCAGCATCGAAACAAGTCCTGCAACTCGCAAAACGCAACCGTTCCTCGACTTTGACGAAGACTGTTATTCGGTTCCTGTTTGAGGAATTTCGACGTTTAAACGCTTCTTTCACTCCATTTTACACGCCGAACATAGTGCACGCCACTTTCAGCGCCGAAGCAAGCTCTGCAACTCGCAAAACGCAACCAGACCACGGCTCTGACGAAGGCTGTTAATCGGTTCCTGTTGAGATATTTCGACGTTTAATCGCTTATTTCCCTCTATTTTACACGCCGAACGTTGTGCACGCCAAATTCTGCTTCGGAACAAGCTCTGCAACTCGCAAAACGCAACCATTCCTCGACTTTGACGAAGACTGTTATTCGGTTCCTGTTTGAGGTACTTCGATGTTTAAACTCTTATTTCACTCCATTTTACACGCCGAACGTAGTGCACGCTACATTCACCGTCGGGACAAGCCTTGCAACGCGCAAAACGCAATCATTCAACGATCTAGACAAAAACGCTGTAATTTCGTTCCTGATTGAGATATTTCGACGTCTAAACGCCCATTTCACTCTATTTTATACGCCGAACGTAGTGCACGCCAAATTCAGCGTCGAAACAAGCTCTGCCACTCGCAAATCGCAACCATTCCTCGACTTTGACGAAAACTGTAATTCGGTTCCTGATTCAGGTATTTCGACGTTTAAACGTCCATTGCCCTCTATTTTACACGCCGAACGTAGTGCGCGCCAAATTCAGCTTCGAAACAAGCTCTACAACTTGCAAAACGCAACCATTCCACGACATTGACGAAGTCTGTTAATCGGTTCCTGTTGAGATATTTCGACGTTTAATCGCTTATGTCCCTCTATTTTACAGGCCAAACTTAGTGCACGCCAAATTCAGCTTCGAAACAAGACCTGCAACTCGCAAAGCGCATCCATTCCTCGACTTTGGCGAAGGCTGTTATTCGGTTCCTGTTCGACGTATTTAGACGTTTAAACTCCCATTTCATTCAATTTTACACGCCGAAAGCAGTGCATGCCAAATTCATCGTCGAAAAAAGCTCTGCCACGCGCAAAACGCTACCGTTCCTCGACTTTGACGAAGGCTGTTATTCGGCTCCTGCTTGAGGTATTTAGACGTTTAAACTCCCATTTCACCCAATTTTACACGCCGAACGTAGTGCACGCCAAATTCAGCTTCGAAACAAGCTCTGCAACTCGCAAAGCGCAAACATTCCTCGACATTGACGAAGGCTGTTATTCGGTTCCTGTTTGAGGTATTTAGACGTTGAAACTCCCATTTCACTCAATTTTACACGCCGAACGTAGTGCACGCCAAATTCAGCTTCGAAACAAGCTCTGCAACTCGCAAAACACAACCATTCCTCGACTTTGACGAAGACTGCTATTCCGTTCCTGTTTGAGGTACTCAGACGTTTAAACTCCCATTTCACTTAATTTTACACGCCGAACGCTGTGCACGACAAATTCAGCGTCGGAGCAAGCCCTGCAACGCGCAAGACGCAATCATTCAACAATCTAGACGAAAACGCTGTAATTTCGTTCCTGCTTGAGTTATTTCGACGGTTAAACGCTTATTTCCCTCCATTTTACTCGCCGAACGTAGTGCACGCCAAGTTCAGCTACGAAACAAGCTCTGCAACTCGCAAAACGCAACCATTCCTTGATTTTGACAAAGGCTGTTATTCTGTTCCTGTTTGACGTATTTCGAGGATTAAACGCCCAATACACTCCATTTTACACGCCGAACGTCGTGCACGCCAAATTCAGCTTCGAAACAAGCTCTGCAACTCGCAAAGTGTAGCCATTCCTCGACTTTGACGATGGCTGTTATTCGGGTCCTGCTTGAGGTATTTAGACGTTTAAACTCCTATTTTACTCAATTTTACACGCCGAACGTAGTGCACGCCAAATTCAGCTTCGAAACAAGCTCTGCAACTTTCAAAGTGTAGCCATTCCTCGTCTTTGACGATGGCTGTTATTCGGTTCCTGCTTGAGGTATTTCGACGTTTAAACGCTTATTTCCCTCCATTTTACTCGCCGAACGTAGTGCACGCCAAATTCAGCTTCGAAACAAGCTCTGCAACTCAAAAAACGCAACCATTCCTCGACTTTGACGAAGACTGCTATTCGGTTCCTGTTTGAGGTATTTAGACGTTTAAACTCCCATTTCACTTAATTTTACACGCCGAATGCTGTGCACGACAAATTCAGCGTCGGAGCAATCCCTGCAGCGCGCAAGACGCAATCATTCAACGATCTAGACGAAAACGCTGTAATTTCGTTCGTGTTTGAGATATTTCGACGTTTAAACGCCCATTTCCGCCTATTTTGCACGCCGAACGTAGTGCACGCCAAATTCAGCTTCGAAACAAGATTTGCAACTCGCAAAGCGCAACCATTCCTCGACTTTGACAAAGGCTGTTATTCTGTTCCTGTTTGACGTATTTCGAGGTTTAAACGCCCAATACACTCCATTTTACACGCCGAAAGTAGTGCACGCCAAATTCAGCTTCGAAACAAGCTCTGCAACTGTCAAAGTGTAGCCATTCCTCGACTTTGAGGAACACAGTTATTCGGTTCCAGTTTGAGGTATTTCGAGGTTTAAACGCTTATTACCCACCATTTTACTCGCCGAACGTAGTGCACGCCAAATTCAGCTTCGAAACAAGACCTGCAACTCGCAAAGCGCATCCATTCCTCGACTTTGGCGAAGGTTGTTATTCGATTCCTGTTCGACGTATTTAGACGTTTAAACTCCCATTTCACTCAATTTTACAAGCTGAAAGCAGTGCATGCCAAATTCATCGTCGAAACAAGCTCTGCCACGCGCAAAACACTACCATTCCACGACTTTGACGAAGGCTGTTATTCGGCTCCTGCTTGAGGTATTTAGACGTTTAAGCTCCCATTTCACCCAATTTTACACGCCGAACGTAGTGCACGCCAAATTCAGCTTCGAAACAAGCTCTGCAACTCGCAA
>JACXIX010001391.1:0-13894 GCA_014737535.1 Bombus cullumanus | reverse complement strand
AGCCATAAACCAGAAATTCCTTAAAGATTGTGAATTCCTTCCAGTCAAGGCAAACATGTGCGAAAACAATGAAGTTAGGGTCTTATGGTGGGCCCTTGAGTTTATTGAGGGTCGGGAGGACTTTAGGTGGGCCGCTGGCTGCCAGGTATCGAGGGATGGTGTGCAGATGTCCCACGCGTCGTAACACAGGTCGTGACAAACGCGTGGTCGGCTTCTAAGACAAAAGAGCGTCGCTAGAAGTCGTATCAACATAGCTTGCAGTAACTAGCAATCATACCAATTTAACATTTCCTAACAGAATTTACACACTATTGTGTTACATATTTCATTATGTATAACCTAGATATAACCATAATGTATAAACTAGATATCTTTTCAGTTTTTCAAGATTTTATTTTAAAAAGTGAGGCTCATTTCAATTAAAAGCCGTTATTTTGTATTGTGACAATGGGAAGGAATATTTGTCAAATGAGGTAAAAGACTATTGTGTGTACAGAGAGATATCAACTATCATTTGGCAGTTCTATGAACCCTTTAATTGACTGGTACTTCAAAACGTATGGTAAGACCAGTAACCGGGAAAGCACGACAATGATAAGTGGTACTAGTTTAGAAAAAGTATTTTGGAGAGAAGTAGTCCTTACTGCTACAATTTTAATCAATTTGACTCCGACTAAACACTTAAAATAAGATAAAACACTATCTGAATCGTGACACTGTAAGAAGCCACAAATAAAATATTTTAAAATGTTCGCTTCTACTGTATGTGTACGCAATAAAACTAGGAAAACAAAATTTGATGAAAAATCGTGGAAAGATTTATTAGTTAGATATAAACCGAATGGATGTAAAGTATGAAATGTGGAAAATGAAAAATTTGTTGTTGTTACACACGTAATTCTAGATGAAACAAATTACTTGAAATCTCGGCTTATAATGAGACTTGAAAAGATTTATTTTGAAAACATCTATAATAATAAATCCAATACATTTGACATACAATCAAAATCAGTAGAAGAGTCATAAATCTGATAATGATAAATCAAATATGTTACTGAGTTGTAACTCTGATACTGGTTAATCAGATGTATTGAAGTCAAGTATATAAGTAAGTTTTGACGTAGAAGTAGGAGTCAAACCTAAGAACTCTGTGATCGAAACGGATATCGGCAATGAGTCTTTATCTCAAAATAATAAAAATGAAATACATAAGGAATTTGAGTCTAGAAGAAGTGATAGGATTAAACAGCTTCTTTCTATTTCATATGTTATTCACTTGTTTATAAAATTCCTCCTTCATTTGATGACGTTAAAACCAAGGGTGACCGCATTTGATGAAAGCAACGTATTAATGATTAAATAAATTCGCTTTTAGTAAATAAAACTTGAACCTTGCTACAGTAGCCTAAAAATAAAAATATTGTTGATTGTAAATGGGTATTTACTATTTAAAATGATGAACTTGAAAATCCATTGGTATATAAAGCTCGTCTTGTTGCTCAAGATTTTAGCCAAGGATATTTAGCAGATTATAATGAAACGTTTGAACGAGTTGCAAGTATTTCAAATTTTATAATTGTTTTTTCAAAACAACTTAATTTATCAATACATCTATGTGGACGCAGAAACTGCATCGTTAAATGGTATACTAAAGGAAGAAATATATATGACAATTCCTGAAGGAGTTATAAGCAATCAAGTTTGTATTAAATAAAGCTCTATATGATTTAAAACAAGCAGCAAGATGTTAGTTTGAAATATTTGAAAAAAGTCTTATAGAAAAGAGTAGTCGAAATTTATTTGTTAGCGTAGTACTTTATGTAGACGATTTTGTGATTGCTGTTGCTAACAGTAAAACAATGAATAATTTTAAAAATTATTTAATGAATAAATTCTATATGACAGATTTAGAAAATATTAAATTTTCTGAGAATAAAAGCTGTAAGGAATAATGAGAAAATAACTTTACACAAAACTTACACAAAAACAGTTTTAGAGAAATTTAATATGCACAATTGTAAAGCTGTTGGTATAGCTTTTCCAAGCAAACTGGATTATTCAGTCTGATGAAATGCATGAAGCATCATGCCCATATTTAACAAGCTGTTTAATGTATATAATGATATGCACATGGCTCGATTTATGTACAACACTACATATTTTAAACAGATATACAAATAAAAATAACAAAGAACTTTGGAAAAATTAAAAAAAAATGCAATTACATCTCAAGGTTCAAATAATATTAAATTAAATTATCTAAGAGGCAAATATGATAATTCTTTAAGGGGCTATGTTGATTCTGATTATGGAAGTAATGATGAAAAACAGAAAAAGTACAACGGAATATTTGCTTAAATTATTTAAAGAGTGCATAATATATTGGACTACAAAAAGACAAGCATCGATATCACCTGCATCTGAAGCAAAATATATGGGTCATTTCGAAGGTGTAAGGGAAGCACTATAGTTAAAATCATTAGTAGTTAATACTAATATAAATATTTCAGAGCCAATTGTGAGTATTTAGGAAGACAACAACGATTGTATAAATATAGTAAAGAATCCATCTAATCACAAAAGATCAAAGCCTATTCATATAAAATATAATTTCTCCAGAAAACAAATTGAGAAAAATATAATAAAACTTGGGTCTGCCCCTGCAGGTAGTCAGTTAGCAGACATATTAACAAAACCGCTACCAGCAGTCAAAATTTTAGAATTCAAAACAGGGACTGGTCTGGAGTAATTATATCAATAAATATGTTTATAATCTTGATGCCATAAACAGTTGAAATGGCCTGATTAGATTTTTTGGGGTTTTCCTAATATTTTGTAACGAATATTGGACCATTTGTAATTTTCTCAAAAAGTGTGAGGAAGCAATATCGATATTATGTTATATCTATTAGTATTAAATATAAATGTTTTATTTAGTATCGGTTGTTGAAATATCGTAATATCAAGCAAGTACGTAGGTAATGTTTATTAACTGTATTTATTTTTACCGAATCAGTAATTTTACCAAATCGGTCAAAAATCCGCACCATCTGAACGGGATGCTGTAGGTTTAATGGATACGCTACTATCCACTAGATATTTTTATTATTATCAATTTGTTATTCCAAAAAGAGCAGATGAGTAATGTGATATTGGCATTTTCGGCCAATATAGAATTATATTTCTGTATGACGCAAGGCATATAAGTATACAACCCTGCTATTAGAAATAAAAACCTGTCAGATTGTAATCTTTCATCTACATCAGCAGATTACTGACAGTCGAAAATTGTACTATTTAAAGTATGCTTTTATGTAATTCGTTTCAAAAAAGCTGGGTAGATTTTTTGAAAAACTATTTCTTTATGGATTTGAACAAGATTCTTCTAATCACTTTATTATCATATGCGCTACACGAGGAGATTTTCCTCGAGGTGTGCCTCGAGATGAAATTCCATGTAAATCGAACTGCTGCTCATAAGACCTACTGTGGAACTTACGAAACTTACATAGTCAGTATCCCTTCTGACTTCGAAATGAAATGGCGTCAAAAAATGTATCTCTGAAAAAAAGATTGCAATGGGTGTGGCAATAGCTATGTCAAAAGAAGTTGGCTGATTACAAAAAATACATTTTTGCATGTAACATTATTTTAAAAGAATTACAGCAAAACGTGCCTAAAAATTTTTTTAGTTATATACAGGAGAAGGAAGAAAAATGTGATATTATTTTAAATTTAAGTTAACCGTATATTCAGGAAAAGTACTGTCATGCGAAACGCTGTATCTGCTGAAGAAATCTCGATGGCTATGTCGAGTCGATTCCAGATTATTTCACGTTTCGCACGTAAGGTGAGTTTATATTGGTTAAAATTGTGAGTTACTTTTGGAGCTGTTTCTAATATTTTCATGAATATTGGAATGTCTGTTTCTTCGAAACTGGATATACTATTCTTAAATTTGGTTTTATAAGAAATATTTTTATGTGATCCTCCTATTTTCTTAATATTACGATCGTACGTGATTATGCACCCGGTTTTATTGCTAATTAACCTTGGTTGTGTAATTTCTAAGATTTTATCTGTCTTACATAATACGTCGATTGCTGTTCGTTTACAATATTTGTTTAAATAGTGACTATCGGCAAAGGTGCGTTGTTCTGAGTTGGTTGGGGAGCACGAGGCGGGTGTGGGTTCTCAGAGCGCAGAACCAGGCCCTGGAAAACCCCGATGGATCTGATATTCTCCTATAGTTGGGTGGCGGCTGTTCGGTGCCTTTGGCACCCGTCAGTTCGCTGATCCGGCGCGGAGAATTTCGGAGAAGTTGGTGGTCCCATACCTGCCAAGACCACTCACCTCACCTTTTTGTGGGGCTCCCCGTCGCCCTGCACCGGCCTTGACCGGGGTAGGGTGCGCAAGAGTGAGTGGCACCAGGATGGATACCTTTGTTGACGACCTCGGCGATATTCTCTCTGAATAATTATGGATAGTAAAACGAATCAGAAAATCGTTTACGGTGCAGGGGAGGGATTCCCCAGTACCGGCGCAGTTGTGGGTAACCAAGTGGGCCCCGCTGCTTCGTCAGCTCACGACCACGGCCATTCGGAGGTGAACCGCCAGGCCCCCGGATCGATTCCTGCGTGTGGCGAGGCGAAGAAGAGGTTGAGATCTGCGGACAGACAAGAGAGCGCGTTCTTCGCTCCTGCCATGGTCACAGACGTTGGACCATCATCCCTGGAAGGATTCAATAGCTTCGCTGAAGTCGAACATTTCGGTAGCATCTGGGTAGTCCAGGGGCAACAAGCGCTCTACCCTAGACATGCCCGTCGACCTCGTGCGCGATCTAACGAACGACAACGGCCGCTGATATCAACGCTGAGATGATCAGGCAAGTCGAGCATATTATTAAGGTGGCGACTACATCGTCCAACCTTAAGGGATCTTATATCAAGGCCCTTAAGGAGGCGGCATCCTTTTTTGTTGCTGGGACGATGGAGTTCACCAGGAGGATAGGAACCGCTTGCAGCACCCGGGCGCTGGTACCCGTGGAAGCGAGGCCGTCGGTGCTCGAGGAGGAATATGAGGCCCTTCGGAAAGAATTAGCGGGAATGGGGATGAGCGCGCCCCGAGTGTGTTCTCGGTGTGGTGTCTCGGTCTATGAGTCGGGGGTCCACCGAGATATGGACAGAATGATGGTAACGAGCGCCTCGCTGCCCTTGGGAGGAGGGTCGAGGAACTTGGTCCTCTATCATAAGGGCCAACAGCCTCAGGGGTGGGTCGTCCACCCCTGAGACACGGCCCAGACACGAACCTGTGGTGTCGGCTCGCAAAATCATCAAAACCCAGATACCATCCCTCCCTCGGGAGCAACAGGGTGGTGCAGTAGAAGAAAAAGAAGAAAAGGAAGAAGAAAGCCACTAGAAGTGTGGCGGAGAACCAGTCAACATGACTCCGCCTACAAAAGGTGCACGGCCTGGGAGAAGGGCAAATTACACCTCGAAACCCAAGGCCGCCGCATCGACATACACTTCAACAAAAACCCCGAAAGGAGTACCACTTTCAAAACCAGGCTCCATTGCTTACCGCGATCATCAGCGGTTACTTTAACCCTAAGCGAGGAGGCTAAGACATCGTACGCGGAAGTGATAAAGGCGGTTAGAGGGAAAATCCCGCTAGCCGACGTCGGTATCGAGACCGTTAGGATGCGCAAGGCTATGACTGATGCTATTATTGTGGAGGTCCCGGCGACAAAGACTGGGAAAAGGCGTCCACGCTGGCGACGCGTCTCGCACAGGTCTTGGACTCGGCCACGGTCGAGGTCGCGGCCCCAGTCAGGATGGCGGAGCGGCGTGTGATCGGGTTTGACGTGTCCGTAAATAAGGAAGAGCTGTGGGACGCCATGGCGCTGGCCGCGGGATGTGGCAGTGCGGAGGTACAAGTCGGGGAGATCGACACCTCCAGAAGTGATCTTAGCTCGGCCAGGGTGTATTGCCCTCTGGCTGGAGTGCTCAAACTTACCCAGGCAAGAAAGGTCACCCTGGGCAGGTCCATTGCAAGGGCAGAAGCCATCAGGAAGAGGCCCTTGCAGTGCTTCAAATGTTTGGAGCTTGGACATGTCAGGGCGACGTGCGTGTCCACCTATGTTACAGGTATGGCGAATCCGGACACTGTGCCAGAGGCTGCCCTGCCTCGACACTCAAGTACCCCTGGGGGGAATCTGTGGGTGCACCTGCACCATCCCGCAACATCGTAATTTAGATTCTACCATAGCCGTAACTAAACAATTGTAGTCGTCCATTGTAATTGTTCGAAACTTGTGATAGTGAGCTTGGGCTCGAGGTGACAGTTGGTCGCCAAACGTAGCCGCGGTCAAGGGATGGACGTTTATTTAATAGAGATATGGAGTAATAATAACAAGAAATAGGTGTGGCGGCACTCGACAGTAAACATTCCAACGGTCGCTGTCCCGTAGCTCGCCACGTGCCGACCCTACTCTTTGAATAAGACGATTGCCAGATGTCGATGCGTCTCCACAGTACGTGTTCAGCTAGCCTGAGGGCCCGTTACAAATCTTAAATATTTTGGTTAACCGAAGTCCTTCAAACAGACAAACAGTCTTTGTCCCAACTACGGGAGATAGGGGAAAACTACTTCCTCGAACGGTGACTTCCGCCAGCAACTTCCACTCGAGGGCGGCTAGCATCTTTTTCTAATCACCGATATGGAAATTGACCAATTAGCAGTAACGTCAATCTCCCTCACCTTCCGAACGAAGGCCTTCCTCGACGAATCCGAGGATCTCTTGTCCTTAGACACACCCCGTATAGTTTTCCTCTGTGGCATCATCGTGAAGGAAAGTCATTCTCTCGTGAGGTCCCATTAGCGAGTTACATAGCGCCTTTAAGCTCGGTGAATATTCTTTGTTTTAACAAAGAGTTCGTTCAGTAATACTTGTACCGTAGAGAGGCAAGTTGAGTACAACTTGCGCTTTGGAAGAAAGCGCATTTTGTCATCCCGTAAGGCGCGGATTCGTTATTGACACTATAATCTTTGTCAATATCAAATAGAGTATCCAATTATCACGGTTACTAGTAAAATTTTATAATACTCATATTTATACTAGTAAATCATCTCCATTGCATAATAAGAATGCGTAATCCAAATGCAGATTCGTTTCGCGCTCAATCAGGAACGACATCACAGAATTTTCGACAAAATCGAAGAGAGATTGAGCTTTGCGAGTTGCAGAGATTGCTTCGACGCTGAAAGCGGCGTACACTACGTTCAGCGTGTAAAATGGACTGAAGGGAGCGGTTACATGTCGCAATATCACAAACAGGAACGAAATTACAGAGTTTCCGTCAAAATCGAAGGGTGATTGCGTTTCGCGAGTTGCAGGGATTGTTTCGACGCTGAGAGCGGCGTACACTACGTTCAGCGTGTAAAATGGAGTGAAAGGAGCATTTAAACGTCAAAATATCACAATCAGATACGAAATAACAGAGTTTTCGTCAAAACTCGTCGAATGATAGAGCTTTGCGAATTGCAGCGATTGTTTCGATGCTGAAAGCGTCGTGCACTACGTTCGGCGTGTAAAGTGGTGTGAAAAGAGCGTTTGAACGTCGAAATACCTCAATCAGGAACTGAATAACAGTTTTCGTCAAAATCGAGGAATGGTTGGGTTTTGCAAGTTGCAGAGCTTGTTTCGACGCTGCATTTGGCGTGCACTACCTTCGGCGTACAAAATGGAGTGATATGGGCGTCTAAACGTCGAAATATCTCAATCAGGAACCGAAAAACAGTTTTCGTCAAAATCGAGGAATGGTTGCGTTTTGCGAGTTGCAGAGCTTGTTTCGACGCTGAATTTGGCGTGCAATACGTTCGGCGTGTAAAATAGAGTGCAATGGACGTTTAAACGTCGAAATATCTCAACGAGGAACCGAATGTGGTGGAGAAGGTGTTAGGACTCAATAAACAAATCGGTTCGTCCGAATAGTCAATATATTCAAAATTAATATACTCCTGAATACAGGTTGATTTCGTCGCAGGTATAACTTGCTCAATGTGAGCCGTTAACGAAAATTCGTGACCTGAGAATACTGATATTCGCACACGCACTCGTACTCGTACTCGCACTCGAATTCAAATTCGTATCTCTTGTTTTCGGTCGCGTTCGACTATTTATTACGGTCGGGGGGGAAGCCAAGAAATTCGAATTTGGCTTCCTACGACGGTTGCGTGTAGCGGCGTCCCTGTTTGTGTCCGGAGGTTACTTGTTCTCGAATTGTTTGTGTCTTAACGGTCTTGCCTCTCCGGGACGAAACAACGACATGATTTGAATTGTCCTTCAAACCATGTGCCGCCACATCACTCTCCCACCAGTGATAACGCTTATCTTGACCTACGGCGTCTGTTTATCGTTGTTATTTTGAAATTTTTATTGTGTCCTGCGATTTTACCCGAAACCTGCCTGATACCAGTCGGGAAAGCGGACTCGTCGCCCGGATCTCGTAACATACCGGTTGCTGGTATTTTCTTCCGCGGTTTGTTCGACGTTGCTTGTGCCGTTTCCATCGCGGGCGTTCGAGTATCCTACCGGAATCAGTATGTTACGTGATACGACGGTTTTTTCTTCCAGGTCGTCCGGAAGAATGAACGCGGGTTTTAATCGGTCGATGGACACAGTTACGTGGCGGTCGGCTATCTTAATTACGTACTGCTTCTCTCCCCTCTTTATGACCTTAAACGGTCCGTCGAACTGAGGTTGCAGGGGGGCTCCAACCGCGTCATGGCGTAGGAAAACGTATGGCAACGATTTTAGTTCCTTGAAAACAAAAACTTTCCTCTCGCCATGACGCGTGACCGGTTGTGGCCTGACCTTTCCCATCCGCTCTTTAAACCGGATCGCGTATTCTGCGTTGGCCTGCTGCCCTGATGGCAAGAAAAATTCCGCGGGCAACCTTATATTTGTGCCGTAAACCATTTCGGCCGCCGTCGCGTCGAGGTCCTCCTTTATCGCGGTTCGAATGCCTAACAAAACGAGTGGCAGGATTTCGACCCAGTTGCTCGTGTTGTGGCATTTGATTGCTGCCTTGAGCTGTCGGTGTAGGCGTTCTACCATCCCGTTGGACGCGGGGTGGTAGGCTGTCGTGCGTAAGTGTTTGACGCCGAGCAACTGGCATAGCTCTCTGAATAAACGCGATTCAAATTGGCGTCCTTGGTCAGTCGTTATTCTTAAGGGGACGCCGAAACGAGAAATCCAAGTCGTAAGGAGGGCCGAGGCGACGGTTGACGCTTCCATGTCGGCGATTGGAATTGCTTCAGGCCAACGCGAAAAACGGTCGATACACGTGAGACAGTATCGGTATCCCTGTGAATATTGCATCACGATAATATCCACATGTATGTGTTCAAACCGCCCTGCTAGGTTTTCGAACGTTCCGACGGGTGAGGATACGTGCCTGGTGACCTTACAACGCTGACACGGGATGCATTGTCGTGTCCAAGTCCGGCAATCTTTATTCACGGACGGCCAAGTGAAACGCGACGTCACCAGTTTCTGCGTGGCTCGTATCCCCGGATGGGAAAGTCCATGGAGCGAATTGAATACGTCGCGCCGCAAGGGTTTCGGTACGTACGGTCGTATGGTGTCGCCTGATACGTCACAGTATAATTTTACGCCGTGGTCGGGAAAACGTATTTTTTTTAACCGTAACGAGGTTGCGCCGTCGTTGACGATGTCGCGTAATTCACCGTCGTTTTCTTGCGCGACGGCAAGGGTTTGGTGGTCGACGGCCTTCCCTATTGATTCGATACGTGACAGGGCGTCGGCTACGTTGTTGTCGATACCTTTTATGTACCGTATATCGGTGGTATATTGTCCGATATAGTCAAGGTATCTGAATTGCCTCGGCGAACACTTCTCTGGCTTTTGACTGAACGCGTAGATGAGCGGTTTATGATCGGTGAATACCGCGAAATGCCTGCCTTCCAGAACGCGCCGAAAATGTTTGACCGCGGTGTATATTGCGAGGAGTTCGCGGTAGTACGCGCCGTATTTTTGTTGAGCGGGGGTCAGAGATTTTGTAGCGAACCCCAGCGGTTTTAACGAATTATTTGCGCGTTGCTGTAATACAGCGCCTATCGCGTAGTCGGACGCATCTACGGTTAATCTGATAGGTGCACCTGGTATCGGATGTGCTAACGTCGTGGCGTCCGCGAGGGCTCGTTGCGATTCGCAAAAGCTGTTTTCGAATTCCTCCGACCATTCGACGGGCTCGTTGCCCTTTTTTGCGCCTATTAGCAGGTCGTTCAGCGGTTTAAGCATTTTTGCTGCTCCCGGTATGAAACGTCGGTAGAAGTTTATCGCTGAATTTGGCGTGCACTACGTTCGGCGTGTAAAAGGGAGTGCAATGGGCGTTTAAACGTCGAAATACCTCAAGCAGGAACCGAATAACAGCTTTCTTCAAAATCAATGAATGGTTGCATTTTGCGAGTTGCAGAGCTTGTATCGACGCAGAATTTTGCGTGCACTACGCACGGCGTGTAAAGTAGAGTGCACTGGGCGTTTAAACGATGAAATATCTCAATCAGGGACCGAATAACAGTTTTCGTCAAAATCGAGGAATGGTTGCGTTTTGCGAGTGGCAGAGCTTGTTTCGACGCTGATTTGGCGTGCAATACGTTCGGCGTGTAAAAGGGAGTGCAATGGGCGTTTAAACGTCGAAATATCTCAATCAGGGACCGAATAACAGTTTTCGTCAAAATCGAGGAATGGTTGTTGAGTTTTGCGTGTTGCATAGCTTGTTTCGACGCTGACTTTGGCGTGCACTACGTTCGGCGTGTAAAAGGGAGTGCAATGGGCGTTTAAACGTCGAAATACCTCAAGCAGGAACCGAATAACAGTTTTCGTCAAAATCAATGAGTGGTTGCGTTTTGCGAGTTGCAAAGCTTGTATCGACGCAGAATTTGGCGTGCACTACGTTTGGCGTGTGAAATAGAGTGCAATGGGCGTTTAAACGTCGATATATCTCAAGCAGGAACCGAATAGCAGTTTTCGTCAAAATCAATGAATGGTTGCGTTTTTCGAGCTGCACAGCTTGTTTCGACGCAGAATTTGGCGTGCACTACGTTCGGCGTGTAAAATTGAGTACAATGGGCCTTTAAACGTCAAAATATCTCAATCAGGATCGAAATTACAATTTTCGTCAACATCAATGAATGGTGGCGTTTTGCGAGTTGCAGAGCTTATTTCGATGCAGAATTTGGCGTGCACTACGTTCTGCGTGTAAAATGGAGTGCAATTGGCGTTTACACGTCGAAACATCTCAATCAAGGACCGAATAACAGTTTTCGTCAAAATCAAGGAATAGTTGCGTTTTTCGAGTTGCAGAGTTTGATTCGACGCTGAATTTGGTGAGCAATACGTTCTGCGTGTGAAATAGAGTGCAATGGGCGTTTAAACGTCGAAATATATCAATCAGCTACCGAATAACAGTTTTCTTCAGAATCGGGGAATGGTTTCGTTTTGCGAGTTGCGGAGCTTATTTCAACGCAGATTTTGGCGTGCACTACGTTCGTCAAAATCGAGGAATCCGGCGTCGCGACAAGCTGTGCAACTCGCATAACGCAACCATTCCGCGGTTTTGACGAAAGCTGTAATTCCGTTCCTGATTGAGATATTTCAACGTTCTAACGCCCACTTCACCCCATATTACACGCTGAACGTAGTGCACGCCAAATCCGACGTCGAAACAAGCTGTGCAACTCGCAAAGCGTAAAAATTCATCGATATTGACGAAAACTGTATTCCGTTCCTGATTGAGATATTTCGACGTTTTAACGTCCATTTCGCTCCATATTACACGCTGAACGTAGTGCACGCCAAATCCGGCGTCGAAACAAGCTGCGCAACTCGCAAAACGCGGCAATTCCTCGATTTTGACGAAAACTGTAATTCCGTTCCTGATTTAGATGTTTCAACGTTCTAACGCCCATTTCACTTCATGTTACACGCTGAACGTAGTGCACGCCAAATCCGGCGCCGGAACAAGCTGTGCAACTCGCAAAACGCAAAAATTCCTCGATTGTGACGAAAACTGTATCCCGTTCCTGATTGAGATATTTCAACGTTCTAACGCCCTTTTCACACCATGTTACACTCTGAACGTAGTGCACCCCAAATCCGGCGTCGAAACAAGCTGCGCAACTCGCAAAACCAAAAAATTCCTCGATATTGACGAAAACTGTATTCCGTTCCTGATTGAGATATTTCAACGTTCTATCGCCCATTTCAATCCATATTACACGCTGAACGTAGTGCACGCCAAATCCGGCGTCGAAACAAGCTGAGCAACTCGCAAAACAAAACCATTCCTCGATTTTGACGAAAACTGCAATACCGTTCCTGATTGAGATATTTCGACGTTCTAACGCCCACTTCACTCCATATTACACGCAGAACGTAGTGCAAGCCAAATCCGGCGCCGGAACAAGCTGTGCAACTCGCAAAACGCGACCATACCTCGATTTTGACGAAAACTGTTATACCGTTCCTGATTGAGATATTTCAACGTTCCAACGCCCATTTCACTCCATATTACACGCTGAACGTAGTGCACGCCAAATCCGGCGTCGAAACAAGCTCTGCAACTCGCAAAACGCAAAAATTCCTCGATTTTGAGGAAAACTGTAATTCCGTTCAAGATTGTGATATTTCGACGTTTTAACGCCCATTTCGGTCCATATTACACGCTGAACGTAGTGCACACCAAATCCGGCGTCGAAACAAGCTCTGCAACTCGCAAAACGCAACCATTCCTCGATTTTGACGAAAACTGTAATTCCGTTCCTGATTGAGATATTTCGACGTTTTAACGCCCATTTCGCTCCATATTACACGCTGAACGAAGTGCACTCCAAATCCGGCGTCGAAACAAGCTGTGCAACTCGCAAAACGCAAAGATTCCTCGACTTTGACGAAAACTGTAATTACGATCCTGAATGTGATGTTTCAACGTTCCAACGCCCATTTCACCCCATATTTCACGCTGAACGTAGAGCACGCCAAATCCGGCGTCGAGACAAGCTCTGCAACCCGCAAAACGCAAAAATTCCTCGATTTTGAGGAAAACTGTAATTCCGTTCAAGATTGAGATATTTCGACGTTTTAACGCCCATTTCGGTCCATATTACACGCTGAACGTAGTGCACACCAAATACGGCGTCGAAACAAGCTCTGCAACTCGCAAAACGCAACCATTCCTCGATTTTGACGAAAACTGTAATTCCGTTCCTGATTGAGATATTTCGACGTTTTAACGCCCATTTCGCTCCATATTACACGCTGAACGTAGTGCACGCCAAGTCCGGCGTCGAAACAAGCTGTGCAACTCGCAAAACGCAAAAATTCCTCGATTTTGACGAAAACTGTAATTCCGTTCAAGATTGAGATATTTCAAGGTTCTAACGCACATTTCACTCCATATTACGCTGAACGTAGTGCACGCCAAATCCGGCGCCGGAACAAGCTGTGCAACTCGCAAAACGCGACCATACCTCGATTTTGACGAAAACTGTTATACCGTTCCTGATTGAGATATTTCAACGTTCCAACGCCCATTTCACTCCATATTACACGCTGAACGTAGTGGACGCCAAATCCGGCGTCGAAACAAGCTGTGCAACTCGCAAAACGCGACCATTCCTCGAATTTGACGAAAACTGTAATTCCGTTCCTGATTTAGATATTTCGACGTTTTAACGCCCATTTCGCTCCATATTACACGCTGAACGAAGTGCACTCCAAATCCGGCGTCGAAACAAGCTGTGCAACTCGCAAAACGCAAAGATTCCTCGACTTTGACGAAAACTGTAATTACGATCCTGAATGTGATGT
>JACXIX010001387.1:0-14073 GCA_014737535.1 Bombus cullumanus | reverse complement strand
AAGAGCACGTCACCAGTTATTGAACGGTTAGACAGTTAGTTTGATATGGTAGTTCGACTCGACTTTACAATGGTTATAGATATAGTTAATAGACTAGGCGACTTAGATTTAGCGTTAGTGCATTCCGTTCGGATCCTCAATCGATACTGATTGCCCTTCGATGGTTCCTTTGTGTTCTTTGGGAGACGACCCCCACTATGCTCGGTTCACGTCACCGATCACGCCATGATCATGCGTGTCACTTTATGTGCGTAGTTAAAGTAACGGACCGAATCGAAGGTTCTGGAACTCACTCTGTTTACTGATAGCCGATACATTGCATATTTGTCGGCTGATTGAGACGATCCGTTTGCGACATTGTGGTGCCACGAGCGACGGTTAAAAATACGACCTATGGAAAGCCTCATGGCGTAACATACTCCCCCCGTTGAGAGGGTATCGATCAATTGATAAGATGCGCTGCTGTGAGGTGGATCTCTTCTAGAATTCCCTGCTGTTGATGATTGCTTCGGAGTCATCTGACGTCGATCTGCTGAGTAGTGGTACCATCCGCTTGATGCTCCGATCCAGGGCACCCGTTGCCGGTCGGACGGTAGCCGTCCGTATTATGCCGTCTGCGCCGGGTTGGACCTTGATGATTCTGCCCAATGGCCATTGCATAGGGGGAACGTTGTCCTCTCTGAGAATGACGATGGTGCCTTCTCGTATGTTGTGTCCACCCTTGGTCGATCAAACTCTATAATGATAGAAGGAATTAAATCTCCCGTCCATCTTCTTGTTGACTGTTGGATGCGGCCTATGGTAAGCCTCGTGGCGTAACAGTATATCTGCCGTGTATACTGTGTATAATATGGGTCCTAAGACGCTTCCTTGCGGGACTCCCGCCTTAATGTCTTTGACTTCAGAGTAGGTGTCCTTGATTTTTATTGTGAATGTTCTGCTGCTTAATTGGGATCTGAGTAATTTGTAGATTTGATCCGGAAATTTCATTTTGATAGTTTGTAGTAGTTTTTCATGATCAATTTTGTCGAATGCCAATCCATATTTGGCAACGCGTGACAAGTTTCTTGATTCCGCCAGCGAAGAATTCTACTGGATACCTCTAGTAAACTTTTAATAAACACCTTCACTGCTGTCTTAGCTTCATTTTCACATTTGAAATGCGTTCCTCTTGAACGGAGAGCACGTCAAAATCAACTCCGCGCTTAATGTTTTAAATGCCTTTGTATCGATATGATTCACGTATTTCACGCCATGTAATTTTTCTGAAAGCAAAAAAATTTCAGTCACGGCGTCTACCCTCCATTTTCCTGCACTTTTCTCCCGTGGTTGACAGAACATTCATAAGCATCTGTTTCTTTCCATTTTTTATGGTCTGGAGTTTCCTCCCTTTCCTTCTAATCATAAAGTGAGCGTCAGAAAGTAGATTTTACAAGTGGATCGAGTATTTTATTCCTGTATTTACCAATAAACATATTGAGTCCAAATAATGAAGAAAAATCCCTCTTCTTCCGAGAATCATCATCACAGACAGTCGAATGCAACGGCTCATTCCCCACTGCTGTGTTTTTCTCGATTTTCGAAGTGAGAGAAAAGGATTGTCAGTTTTGAATATGAAAATAGAAGCAATGTGCTACACTTCACCAAAACTAAATGCTGGAATTATGTACTTTAGTTGAAATACGATCTCAAATGTTAGGAAATAACGTAGTATACTACTAGCAAAAAAATAAAACGCTACAGAAAGCTCTCGAAAGAAATTTCTTTGTGTTTGCTGTAACTTTTCTAGCGATATATGTATTTCAAATCCCGATTGCCGCTCATAGGTTGGGGCACTTAATAACAGGAGTACAAGCCCCTTGATACCATTTAATTTCTATATGAAACATTTTTCCCTATTTTTTATACGTATAGAAATAATAGCGCGTATACACTTAAAATGGACATACTATATATGTTATGACTTATGACTGTTTAGTGTAATAATAACTTCATCTACGCGTTGACTCTATCTCAGAGAACATGACATTTCAAAAAGAATATTAAATTGAAGTAAAGTTTCGATTGCGACGAACCAAGAATCTAATCCTCCTGGCCATATGGTTCACCGAGGGTCAAAAGGTAATGCAAAATAATGTTTAATAGCAATTTGATGTACCGCATGGTTACTACAGTCGGTGATGCGTGTGATTTCGATATCCAATTTTGCAGATATTTCTCGTAGCGAATCTGTTGACCAACTGAACCCGTCTAACCTTTCTTACTTCCCTTTGCACACCTCAGAAGTTGGGGAAAAATTAGTATTGGCGAATAGGAGGAAGTTGTGACGTTCGTGAGACTTTTATTTAAAGGATTTCTGCTTCGTGTTGGTCCTAAGTTCTCCATATGAACTCTCGCACGTTCGCGGGGAGACGCGATCTCGAATCAGCGCGCCAACGGGAGTCGTAAATTCCCGTTACGATTTGCTAATCGACGCCACGAATCGTTCGATCCCTTATTTCTTGTAGGATAATAAGGGTAGTTAAATTAAATAAAACTCTGCGATTAACAGGTTGATATATATTTGAACGAAGCAACAACTTCGGTGTAATACAAAATGAATGTGTGATATAAAACAACTACGAGTGAGTACGACCTGAGACTCTGTTCACGTTGTCGCGTATGATAATGTATGTTGTCGACTGACTGTATTCGACTGATTGACTCGAGGGGATAGAATGCCCGGTGACTCGAGGTGTTAGCAAGTCAGATGTTAACTGTACGCGTATAGTAAAACCAGAGAAATGCGTTCTCGTAGCTCTTACGGAATAAAGCTCGGTATGCGTGTTCCCTTTGAACTAAGCACGCGAATTCGTTGTTCACACTTTTCGCTAGGAAATTGAAGATAGGAGGAAGAAGCCTCCTACCCCCGTGGCTTGTGGATGACGTAGTTTCTGGGAAAAACCAGCTGGAAAATCCAGCTTTCCTGTTAGGGAAATATTCGCTTTCTCCGTAACTAGTGCGAACGCCTAATAAACCTAAGGACTGTTTCAGGGGCCATCCATAAACCGAAAACACTTACAGGAACAATGCTTCCTGCAAGGTTGATAGGAATTAGCTATGAATACCAAGACAAAATGTAAACTAAAAGCCTAAGTTTATGATGGGTCCTTAGGTTTATTGGGGGTCTGAATAAGGGTGCAGACTCTTGGCGGCCAGCTAACTAGAGACGTCGCGCGGTCAGTTTCACGCGACGTAACACCATAGTCCAATCGAGCGTACGCTCTCTAAATAAATGTGAATGAAAATATGTTACGAACATAACACCTCCTATTTTAGATGGGATATCGTTTGTTGGTATGCTTTCACACTCGTAGATCGAACACGTGGGAAGAAAATATTGAAGTGAACTATTCTCCCGTAGTATGCCCGTTTCTATGTGTATATGTAGGACTTATCGTTTACGCGCTTCATTCGATTTCCTGATTCTCTTAAGCGTGACATTTGGCATCAGTCACTGATGTTTTCATCGGCTGAATGGGCGAACAGCGGGCTATTCTGCCATTTGCACGATGGTTTCCTCTTGGTTGAAGTGACTTTTGTGTTCCCGATCTTGAACTAAAATTCAGCACCTGTTGTCCTGAGAGTGTGTGTTCTGCTGCTCCTTTTGGTTGTTTATGCGTGAGTTACGTACGAATTTCCACGTTGACCATTCTACCAGTACTTGGCACTCGAACATCTGTATCTCATACATATTACCTTCTTTTTTCGCGAGGAGGGGAAGATGCTATTACGCATACCCAGTGACCCGGGTCACAGGGTTGTGGAAGATGATTGGTGGTGTGTTTACATGACGAGATATCTTGATATTGAAAACCATCAAATATATTTTAAAATAATAGATACAGAGAATGTTCGCTAAGACGCTCGATACTAACTGATTCGCTAAGGCTATGTATTGATCGCTATTAAAATCGCTCGAGACTGAGACTGAAAAACTGGTCATGTTACGATCGCGTTCGTTTATTTATACTGGTCGGGGGTATACCGGAAAATTTATAGTCGTCTTCGTTTGACGCTTGCCCGTAGCGGCAACTTTGTTTTTGCCCGGAGTTTACTTATTATTACAGTATGTATGTCATAACGATGTTGATACTCCGAGGCAAGGCAACAATATGATTTGAATCGTTCTTTAGCTCATGTGCCGCTACATCACTCCCTACCAGTGATAACATTTATTTAATGTTATATTTGTAACAGTTTTACACAGTTTTCTGTTGTTATTTCTGTATCCAGAGGTAGGATCACAATGGCTATTATTTTATTCTTTGGATAAATCTATCACACTGTTCTGAGCCGAAAAACCTTTCTTGCACTTTCTTACATGGACTAGGGATAAAAACAAAAGAAGATCTTAAAGCTATCGATTAAATCTATCGATTATATCTAGAACTATCTTCTAGTTACTATTTATTGTAACTAGCGCATCTGTATGTGGATGACGAGCACGAACTCACGTTGTCATTTTCAACATTTTCTTTGTCCGTCACTGTTTTTAAAAATTACGTGGGTACTTCCTGTGTTCGCCAATTTTCAACGCTTAACCGAAATCTGCTTGAAACCGATCAGGAAATCTGACCCTTCTGCCATAACGCCTGATATATTTATTTGTCGTATTTCTATTATTTTCGCCTTCTTGACTTTCGCTTTGTTCGGTTTGAACACCAAACGGTATTATTACGTTACGATTTTCGATGCTATCTATGGTGCTCAATATTGTCGTTTAGTAAAAATGTGAGTTTCAGACGATCTATGAAAACTACTACATTTTTATTATTTATTTTCATAGTATATGTCTTCTCTCCACGCTGTATTACCTTGTACGGTCCGTCGTAGGGTGGTTGTTAAGGGCCTCCGATTACGTCATGGCGTAAAAATACGTATGGCGATGTTTCCAGAAGGGGGAGAACGAAGGTTTTGTTCGCGCCGTGTCGCGTAATCATGTGAGGCCTGATTTTTCCTATGCACTCTTTCAACCAGTTCGCGTATTCCGAGTTGGCCTGTTGACTCGCTGGTAAGAAGAATTCTGCCGGCAATCGTATACCGGTGCCATAAACCATTTCGGCAGGCGTTGCGTTCAGGTCCTTCTTTTATAGCAGTTCGTATGTCTAACAAAACGACCGGCAAAATTTCGACCCAGTTACTCGTGTCGTGACCTTTTAATCGCCGCTTTCAGTTGTCGATATAGGCGATCTACCACCCATGTCGGCGACGGAAATGGCTTCGGGCCAACGCGAAAAACGGTCGATACACGTTAGACAATATCGATAACGTTGCGAGTACTGCATTACGATAATGTCTACGTGTATGTGCTCGAACCGGCATACTAGCGCTCCAAACACTCCAACGGGTGTTGATACGTGCTTGGTAGCACGTATCGCTGGCACGGGATACATTGCCGTGTACAGTTCCGACAATCCTTGTTTATCGACAAGCATACAAACCATGTCGTCACCAGGTTTTGCGTGGCGCGTATTCCTGGATGGGAAAGTTCATGTAGCGACTGAAATACATTGCATCGTAAATATTTCTGTACGAAAGGTCGCAAGGTTTCGGTTGAAATATCGCAATATATATCGACTTCTTGATCGAAAAATCGTACTTTGTTTTAGCTGTAGCTCGCAAGAGCCAGAGTTGATGATTTCGCGTAGCTCGCTATCGGACAAAGTGTTGGCTACGTTATTCTCTATCCTCTAAATATACCGGATATCGGTTACAAATTGTCCGACGTTGTCGAGACGTCGGAATTGTCTCGGCGAACACTTGTCGAGATTCTTGTTAAACGCATAGATCAGGGGTTTATGATTCGTATAGATCGCAAAATCTCTTCCTTCAATGGCGTGTCTAAAACGTTTAACCGCGGTGTACATTCCCGGTGTAAATTCCCGATCGTACGGCCTGTGCTTTCGCTGCGCGGGGGATAAGAATTTCGTCATGAGACCTAACGCGTTGTTGTAATACCGCACCTATCGCGTTCGTTTATTTATACTGGTCGGGAGAGTTACGGAAAATTTAAATTCGTCTTTGACGGTTGCCCGTATTGGTGACATTGTTTTGCCTCGAGTATATTTATTATTACATTACGTATGTCCTAACGATGTTGATACTCCGAGGCAAAATAGCAACGTGATTCAAATTGCCCTCTAGCTCATGTGCCGCTACATATTTATATACAATTGAGTATACGAACTTGAAGCTTCGTGGAAATATAACTTTTCTTAATTTTGAAAGGTGTGCAAAAATCACGCCTCAAATGTTTATTAGTTCTCGCAAAAGTTATCTAGCAAATAAAACGGCGTTTTATTTGATCCTGATTTCTACAATTTTTGCACCTTACAACACAGCGACAACACAGTTCTATTCTTTCTATGTAGTATCACGGGTGGTGGGAATATAATATTAATTATATTCTCTGAAGATGTTTGTGATATTACTAATTTATTTATAATGATTGGATTGTATTGAGGTTAGTTGGACAGAAAACGATGGTTGTTTAATATGAACTAATCCCAAAAACGTACTGTAATTTAGACAACTCAAATGGTTCATCTGCAACTTTCGCCACAACGGATTCAACGTTCTCTCTCACGCGAATCACATTCTCTCGACAACGCTAGCAACACTATATCGACAACGCAACTCGCACTCTCTGACTTCTCCACTCAGACTCTCTGGCTTCTCTCTCAACACACTCTCTCTGGCCTCGCATCCATTTTGTCTTTTTCCTAGGCTCACCGCGCACGTGTTCCGCAGCCGCTCGTGACCAGGGTCACGTAGGTCCTTTCTACGAAAGTTATTCGCTTGAAGGACCGATGATACATTGATGGGCCGAACGACGCCTCGGCCCTCGCGACATTGTTTATGGTTTGAGAGCGCCTCGGCTCTCGCGACATTGTATGCAGCTTACCCGCCGACTCTTAGGCCTTTTTCCCGATGCTACATCTATTGGTTCTCTACACAAGAGTTTCATTATTACTTGCAAGTCCAACAGATTTTCGATTTCAAGCTATTAAAAATGGCTCCATAAGCTAATTATAGAGAAGGAACATTAGCAATTTTACTCTCTTTAAAGTCTCACGTGGATCACAGTAAAGTTTGTATTTTTCTGCGAATTTTACGCTTCTGT
The DNA here is from genome assembly GCA_014737535.1 of Bombus cullumanus. Taxonomy (NCBI): domain Eukaryota; kingdom Metazoa; phylum Arthropoda; class Insecta; order Hymenoptera; family Apidae; genus Bombus; species Bombus cullumanus. The sequence goes on along the minus strand of JACXIX010001387.1, from coordinate 6,908 downwards.
GTCTTTATCTTTTTCTAAACTCCAGAAGGAAGCTACATCGTATCACAAAACAAAGGTTCCATTAATTAAGAAATCATTTTTAGTGATCTATTCCGAATACTCTTAAATACATGTAAGAATTCGGAAAGAAAATGAACTTCCCGGCCATTGGTCATAAAAGAAGTTTTCCGACGCGTAAGATACCGTCTGGTGTTATCCAAATATCGAGCCTGCTTCCGGTAAATACCGTATATAATATTGGTTGTGTCCATCATGGAGATTTTCAAATCTCCTCGGATGTTCGTCTGAATCTGAAATGGATTTCTTTTTCTGGTAGCTGCGTGAGTTTTGTTTTGAGTGGAACCTTTGACTGAAATTATTCAAAATAAGGGTCTCTGGTCGATGTTGAAGGTCAAACTTTTGAGAGATAAAGTTGGTAATAGCGAAACATATACCGCAGATATTCTTGCTCAGTTCCTGAATAGTTGCGTCTTCAGCTATTAGTAGTTAGAAGTAGTTAATGATAGTAGTTAATGGTATATAAATAAATAAATAAATAAATAGTAATCAATAAATAAATAACAATAATAATTTAACATCTAAATTAAATAATAATAAATAAGAAAATAAATAATATTTAGCTCATCCATCTAAAAATACGTTGCACATCTCTATAGAGCTTCTTGAAACATTCATAACTATTGTTTTAATTTCGCTTTTATTGAATCCCAAGAACACTAGTGTTTCGCTGGTTTTGGGGGTTATAGCCCCTCTGCTACCCAACACCACGGGCAATATCTCCCCATCGTCTACATTATATTTTGCCATTAGATGGTTTAGGCATGGGAAATACTTATCGATTTTCTCCTTATCCGCCTTAAGGAGGTAATCTCTATTCTCGTAGCGGACAGTAACGTCGACCACGAGAATCCGTTCCTCGTTTTTAATAACAAGGTCAGGTTTATGTAGATTACCTCCTATTTTTAAAGTAAGTTCAACAAACACTTTATTGTCTTTATTTACTTTACTCGCCAAGAGAGATTTTACTCCGTCGTGCCTTTTCATTCGCAGCCCTTTAGTGTATTGGCACATCCCTAGGACATGTCCGAGGGTTTCTGGCTGGGCATGACATTTTCTACAATTAACATCTATTTTCTCGTCAGTCCGTGCCAATACAGTCTTCACACCAAAGGTGTTGGTCCTCAATTTTGAAGCATCAATGTACCTAGATGGCTTGATCAAGTGATACTCTTTAATCCACATATTGCCAATTTTCTCTTTTGCAAAGTCAGGAACACCTTGGAATTGACTTTCAAGTTCGGCACATTGGCTCAAGTGTTCCCTTTTTAATCTTTTTCTAGCTTTTTCCACGTCCTCGGAAGTGACTGGCCAATTAATCCTTAGGGAATTCGCCATTCTTTTCAGTTTCGATTCTGTGTCCGCGCCGATCAAACTTGCGGCTGCTGGATCAGTTGAGTTCCTAATTTTGATGGCACTCTTTAGGAACCGAGCTTCACAAGGTGTTCGAATCCAGGTATACCTAGACCTCTGTTTGCTTTGGGAGTGTAAAAGAATCCAGTGGCAGTTGAAGGCACAAGATGTAGTATTGCCTTTATTTCCTGTCTGTCTTCGCTATCCAACAATTTTAAGACTGTATCGCTTCAAGGATTGATCAACAGGTGATAGATGGAGCGAGGGAAGATGTATTTAGTTACTAACTCCATTTTCTGGCATGGTTTTAAAGAGAGATTTTTTAACATTGAACCTACCGACATTTCGTGTTACTTATTCCTACCGGGCGCGGTCAAAATGACCGCTGATTTTAAAAAGTAATAGTTTTTATAATTTAACTTAAATAATGGTTAATTAATAACTAAATGTATATAAAATAATGCACTTTCATAAAATTTCATCCAAATTTACTTTTCTTTAATTTCAATTATAGACTTAAATAGAATTACACTTTTATTTATATAGAGATATATCTTATTCAACTAAGCTCAAGGCTGGGTGCTATTTTTAGTTTATTTGCGATTAGTCCCTTTGTAACTGCAAAATTGAGTAGGTCAGGTATTTTGCTCAGGTCTGTCGGCCAGTATGTCGGCCTTCCTGTGGATAATATATTGGGGTTATTGTTTCTAATGTATTTTTCCAGGGTTCTACCTCGAGGTGTAGTGATTCTTGATCCCCATAGTGTGTGCTTTGAGTTTGCTTAAGTGTTGAAAGCACGCTTCCAACATTTGTGATGTAATTTTGTGTCGCGGTGGTACATATACTGCTGACAACTGGAAGTGGTTGCTGCTAGTTTGTACTGTAACGATGGTTGCTTGGGTATATTCCTTTCTAACTTGGCTGTGTAAGAGGTGTTTGATGTCGTTTCTTATTATCACTGCGGTCCCTCCGTGTGCTTTTCCTGAGGGGTGTTTGGTATCATATATGGTGTAGTATGGTATTTTCATGTAGCTCTTTGGAGTGAAGTGTGTTTCTGAAACAAGTAGTGTGTCGATACTGTTGTTATACAGGGTCCGTTGTTGTAGGCCGTTTAAGTACCAGGCTGCTATTTTCAGCGTGTCCGTTTTTATTTTTTGCTTAGCATGTTTGTAAGTAATTGTAGCATGACTGTGATTTGTTGCGTTTGCTGTCTGAGAACTGCGTTTTGTTCGCTTATCATTTTTGTTAGCATTTCGGTGTTTTTGATGGATTGTTTGAGCAGTTCCTTGATTTCTGTAGCGTCGTTGTTGTTATTGTACTGGTTTTGGTTGTCTAAGGGTGTTGATTGGCTGGTTACTTGCGCGTAGCTTCGACTACCAAAGTTGTTGGTGTTACTGTGGTTAATGTTTATTACGTGCTGTACATTTGGTGTTGTCTCAGTTTCTGTGCTATCCAGTTGCGCGTGAAAGTTATTGTATGTCCTGTTTCGAAGCGGCGGAAACAGTTTACGTTGCAGTTGTTTTCTGACTATACAGCCTTTGTAGCTAGCTGGGTGGTTTCCATTGCAATTGTAGCATTTTACCTCATTTATTTTTCCCATGTATGGGCAGTTCGTTGTTAGATGATTTTCTGCGCATTTAACGCACGCCGGGTTTCTGTTGCAGTAGTTTTTTGTGTGTCCGTATTGCTGACACCGTATGCATTGCGGTATGTCTTTTTTATGTCTAGGTGGCTCCACTGTTATTATTGTGTTCAGAACTTTTTTAATTTCAAAAATTTCTTTGTTATTATTTTTAGGTTCAAGTTCTATTAGAAACAGCGGTAATGGTTGTTTAGTACCATATCTGGTTATGTTGTTTATTGCTCTTACCTGGTGTACGAATTTAGCTAGTTTCTTGCATATGTTGCTTGTATTTGTTTTTGGGTGTAATCCACTGATTACTGCTTTGTAACTTTTATCAGTTTTGAGCTGGTAAGCGTCATACCCGGCGTTTTTCCCTTTTAGTGCTTTTATCACTTTTTTAAAAGTTTCTGGGGTGTTAGTTTGTACTTTTACCTGGTCCAGTTTTAGTTGTTTTATACTGTAGTTTTCTTTACTGCCGTGTTGTTCAGTAGTTCAATGAGGGGGTCCATTATTTGAACATCTATGTAGATTGGTGGTAGTTTGGCGATATGGGTTATTGGTTTTTCGGCTGGGTCTGCTTCTTTCTCTTCTGCCAGTGCACTGAATGAGTTTCGGGGAGTAATTTCTCGTAGCCATTGTTGCTTTTCTGCTTCCGTAGCTTTCCTAATGTTTGTGCTTGTTGTTATTTTACGTTTTTTGTTGGAAGTTACCACCTTCCAGCTTTCGTCCTGGTGTGATAGTTCGTTGTTGATATTATTCTCATCATTCTTTTGTGTAGTTTCTCTTTCTATTTCCTGAGCAATCCTGATCTTCGTTTAGTGATTGATGTAGGTTTCTTATATTTGTAGCTCTGTTTATAAAATATGTTTCGCCTTTGCTTGTTATTTTTATTGGTGTTATTTGCCGCATTTTGGATTTTCCACCATTTGGCGAATCACTTGGTATGCTGACAAAGCCCTAGAATGTGCTCTAGGGTTTTCGGCTGGGCGTGATATCGTCTGCATATGACATGTATCTTTTTATCTGCCCTTGCTAGGGCTGTCCTTGTGCCAAAGGTGTTAGTTCTCATCCTTATGGCGTCGATGAAGCGAGACGGCTTTAGTAGGTGGTACTGCTTTAACCACACGTTGCCAAGTTTCTCTTTGGCGAAGTCTGCCTCTCCCTGGCTTTGACTTCTTAACTCGGCCCATTGTCATATGTGATCTTTTTTGAGTCTTTTTCTGGCCTTTTCTATGTCCTCGGAAGTAGCCGGCTAATTTATCCTCAGGGAGTTTGCTATTTTATTTAGTTTTAATTCCGTACTTTCATCGAATAGCCCTCTTTAGGGTGCCGAGCTTAACTAAGTGCTCGAATCTCGGCAGCCTCCATTGGTTTTGAATGTGTAAAAGAACCCAACTGCGGTTAAGGGCGTTAGGTGGTCCTTTTGACCTCTTGCCTGCCTGCATTATCCAGTAATTTTAATACTCCCTCGTTAGGTGGGTTTATCTTTTGGCCTGGTTTTAATGAAAGTTTCCTCGTTCTTTTTATCGTGCTCAGAATTTCTGACACGATAATCTCACATTTCAGGCCTTTCCATTGTCCCATTTTTGCTCCCGGGTAACCGAAGGCCTCTTCAGGTCCAACGTTAGGTATTCGCTTGTTTTCTGCTTCTATCTCTGGGTCCCTGATGTACCAGGTCTCCTTCTTTGGGACTACCTAGAACGTCAAGCATTATCCCCAGAGATACTTATTTGCAGGCTCTTCAGGTAATCCTGGACCATGGATAGTTGTTTTTGGGCTTCCCTTTTATCCTTTCCGAGCAGGACAATGTCGTCGGCAAAGGCCAATATAGGGGCATTACTTTTCGCATTAATTTTAATCCCCTCAGTGTTGTCTTTAACCGCTTCCAACAGCGGCTCCATGCACAAGTTAAATAATAGCTGCGACGGGGAATCACCCTGTTTAAGTCCCCTGAGGATTTCGATCTCGATCTCGACCCCTATTCCATCTTTTATTTTTATATTTCTTTGCACTTTTTATACATGTTTATAATCAATTCAATTAGCGGGGTCGAGATTCCCTTCTTAGCCAGACAAGGTTTAATCGCCGTGTGGAGCACCGTATCAAATGCTTTGAGATGTCTACTATTGTATAGACACCGCCTTTCTCCCTTTTACTCTGTTCCAGAGCTGCGTTCAAAAGCGCAACGTTTATCTTGCATCGATTCTCGGAGGTAAAACCCTTTTGTCTGATATTTTGTACGATGCTCCTCCTTATTCTGCTGTCGCCATTTGAAGAGAATATTCTCCCAATAATAGGACCTATGGGACTGCTTATTTCTATATTTGGATACTTATACTCTTTGTATATTTCATCGAACTCATTCAGGAGGGTTACCTCTTCTACTGTCCATGTTCTACTTGGGGGGTCCGTTCCCCTTCTTTTTTGATTTCTTACGGTAGGGTGTGGATGTCGTTCGTGGGTGGAGAGCCCTTTTTGAGTTCCGAAATTCATGGGGCAAGCTTCGCACTTGTACGCTCCATCATTACTTCGACTTGTGCCACTACACTTAGGTATGTGGCACCTAGCCCCATGAATCTTCGGGAAGATTCTCTCGCAATACAAGAATTCCCATTGGATGCGGGTTTCCGTATGATGCTGATCAAGGTGCCTGCCCAGGTCCGACAACGTCGTAAAGAAAAGGTGGATTTTCCTTTTTTCACAGACCGGTCAGGCAACCTGATTCCCCACGAGTGGCACCGTAATTCTGGAACTCATGTCCGTGGACAAAGCTGGGTCGTCAACCATAGTCCCTTCCAAAGCGGAAAAATCCGCCACAGAGCCTCCGGTACCGACAGGCAAAAATTTGTTTTACATCTTGTTCATAATTCCTTCCGTAACTAAATTCGTTAACCTTTACATGCCTGTTGTTATCAGCCAAGAAAGGAACAACTACCCTTTTTAGTTAATAATAATTATATTTTCAAGTCATCACGGTTTCGAATAACCGTTCATTGACCAGCCGATTTTTCTTTTGGTCATCTTTCGCTCCTTCGTCGCCGCACTCCGTTTAGCCGTGCACGCCGCATTCGGAGGACTATTCCCCACGTCGATGCTGCGGGCATGTTACCGACGGTACCACTAGGAGGTAGGAGTGCGACTTGAGCAGACAAGACCGAAGTCTTCCCTGCCCCCGAGTACCTATGACTTGACCTGTGGTGGCTATCCAAATAGCCTCCATACTTCCGAGGACTGTCCCCCTCGTAGGGCGTCCAGCCAACCTGTCAGTATCGTAAAATTAATCATATCCAAGGAAAAGCCGTTTTCGGCGTGAGATCTACAGCGGCACATGAGTTGGAATTCGATTCAAATCATATTGTTGTTTTGCTTCGGAGTAAGAATTCCGTTAGGATACGTATAATGTAAGAATAAACAAACTCCGAGCAAGACAACGGCGCCGCTACATGTAACGAAAAACGAAGACAAATTTGAATCCTGCGACTTCTCCCCGACTAGTATAAATAAACAGACGCGATCGCAAACGGATTATTCGACAAAACGACGTTACGCACACCGTTTCGCGATTAGTACTGTGTATCCACGATTTCAAATATATCGAACGATTTTACCTACTAGTGACTACCTAGGAGTCCGGGATCGGTCTCCTAGCTAAGATCAGTACCGGAACACTAACTCTAGGTCGCCTAGTCTACTGTAAAGTCGAGTCGCAAAAGTCAATATTGAAAAGTCACCCCTAGAGCTAGGAGGGAATTGTGAACTGTGTTAGAAAAGAAATAAAGTTTCTTCTTATTTTTCACCACAAATTCGTTATTTTTATTTTATCTGTCATTTTACGTGACATTTTGGCGATCCTGCCAGGATCCATCAGCTTCAA
>JACXIX010001386.1:0-25427 GCA_014737535.1 Bombus cullumanus | reverse complement strand
AAATACAAAATAGAGATGTTATTAGTCAGTATTAAGTTGTCCTTGTAAAGTTTCTCTCCTAAATGGATTTTCCGTTTTCCTAACACTGTCCAATTATATACTAATCATTGATTTCAATGATTCGATAAGTTTAGAAGTATGATTGAAAATAAATATAAATTTACTGTTGAAAAGTTTGAGGCAAATATATTAGGTTTATCAAAATAAAATGTAGTGTTTAAACTTGTAAAGACAACTTTGCACATATCTTTGCGTATGTTGTAACTTGGAAATTGATCCTTGTGTGGGATTTATAACATTTTTGCGGCTAACATAGCCAATTTTTAAGGAAACATGTTGGATGAGTTTCTTGAATTATAATGTAAGGGAAAATACCAGATAGATTTGCCAAATGTATATTTATTTTTTTTGATTTCATAATGAATGACTATATTAAGGCACACGTTCAATTAAATAAAATATGTTATTATACGAAAAAGGAGAAAAAAAAATCTAACAATGACAAACAAAGAAGTATCAGAAGATCCAATGCAGCAGGTAACGCTATTGGATATCATAAAGCCATTGAAAGAAGAAAAAGATTCTAGTTTCAAAAATACGATAAATAAGAGGCTATTCAAAATTCCGAACACCATTAAAGGGCGATTGGATATTTCATGAAAAGCTTAAACAAGCATATTTATATTCCGACGTAATTAATATGTATATAGGAATAGATATAAACGACGTGCACGAAAAACTTAATCATATGAAGACGAATGTCATGTTTATCGAAAAAATATGTGAAAACAAATGCGAAGTTCATAACAAAATAGAACCGACGTTTAAGAAGATTAGAAACCATAGCATACCAATTGCGACTTTTAACACACAATTACGCACTAACTAAGAGAGGATTGTTGAATATTGTTGGATCTATATCGAAAAGTCTATTCGGAACTCTTGACACCGATGACTTGGACCTAATAAACACTAACATCGATCAATTATTTCAGGACGGAAATGAGTTAAAAATCAAACCGCGCTCATAAGCAAAATTATAAAATCCGACAATATTGAACTAATCTCCGAAATAAGAACAAAATTTGACGAATACAGGGTCAATAACACTAGAGAACGACTAACGACAGACTTGATAATCCAAGCCGGAGGCGCAATTTATGATCTTCACCTTCAGTTCAGTGAAATATTCAGCGTTATAAATATGGGAAAGGCAGGAATCCTTAGCCCTCATAAATCATTGATCATGTGCTGTTTATCGAGAGTTATAAAAAGGCATTAGGACATCACGTTTATAACGCAGCATTAGAACCGACATACGAAAATTATCAATTCATTTTAGATGTATCAAGATTAACGGTATTCACTGTCAAGGGTAAAGTTTTCTTTAAAATAGCCATACCTTTGCTAACAGATTCGGCATGGGATATAATACGATTATACCCCATACCGACTAAAATAGGACATGGATTTTTGGCACCCGTAATTGAACATCCGTTATTCCTAACGCATCAACTTGCATACATGAACGTTGACAATGAATACCTGGATAAAAATTGTAATACAAAAATAGGAATCACAATGTGCGAACAAACGCAAGCCACACACGATAAGAGATCCGTTCACGATTGTGCGTCAGAAATCATCAATTTTAGGAGAAAAATTGATATTTGCAAATTTGCTGTTTATAAAATCGAAGATATAACTTTCATCCCATTAACAGCTGAAAATCGATATATAGCCATACCAAGAGAGGAAATTGAAATACGTGTAATTTGCGATAATACTCGGAAACAAATCAAGATAGGCAAACCTTCTATAATTCAATCTCCAGATGGGCAATGCCATTTAGTATTTAATGATAGTGTAATGAAAATAGGACAATCTAAAGTCAACGTAACGTTTGAGTATAAACTTAAAACGATCCCTTTCGAAAACGGCACTAAAATAAACTACTTGTTAAAAAAGATTGAGAGAACGCCTAAAATCTTCGGTCATATTCCAAAATATCAAAATGATTCGAATCAAATGTATGATCAAATCAATCAACCAACGTATTCTCATCGAACCCAATCAATTAAATCGTGGGGACTTTCATTTCTGCAGATAGCAGGTTACGTTGCCTTGGGATTGACAGCGATCTGTCTTCTTAACAAAGTAGGAATGTTCGATCTATTGAAGAAATGTTTGCCAACGAAATTATGTATCCACCTACTATGCTGTAAGACCAGAAACAACATTCAAAATATTGCGACACCCTTAAATAATTATACAGAAATACCGCAGACACCACAGACGTCAAGAAGACTCAGAAGCATAAAATACCACGGCGAAGAAGAAATAGAGATCGAGCCAGCCAGAGTCCAATTCCACCGCTCCGTACTGAAAAGACATTCAAATTTTGGAGGACCAAAATCATTCTAAGAAGGGGGGTATGTCAGGACCGGTGTTACGCCGCGTGGGACATCTGCACACCAACCCTCGATACCTGGCAGCTAGCCACCCACCTAAAGTCTTCCGGACCCTCAAGAAACTCAAGGGCCCAGCATAAGACCTTAACTTCATTGTTTCCGCACATGTTTGCCAGTCAAACTGCTTAACTGGAAGGAATTCACAATCTTTAAAGAATTTCTGGCTTATGGCTGGGTTTCGAAGAAGTCATTGAGTTTATTAGGCGCTCGTAAAAATCACGGAGAAAGCGGGTAATTGCCAACGGGAAAATCGGACACATGTCCACCGGAAACGGCTGTTTTCCTTCCCCAGGAACAAAGTCACCCCCGATCCACGTTGCTGGGAGACTTGCTCACATCCTTTGTCATTAGCATGAGTAATGAACAATCGGCATCGCGGATCGTTACCCTCACTTCCTTGGCGAAAAGTATGAGTAACGGATCCGCGTTCTTCGTTCAAAGGACATACACACACCAAGCTTTTTTCCGGAAATCCATAAGAGCGAGTCAGCCAGTCTTCTACAAGTCAACAAGTACTCCGGAATCAGTCTCCTAGCTAAAATCAGTACCGGAACGCTAACTCTAGATCGTCTAGTCTATATCTGTAACCATTGTAAAGTCGAGTTGCAAGAGTCAGTCTTGAAAAGTCACGCCTAGAGCTAGGAAGTAATTGTGAGCTGGGAATTCGGAATTGTGAACTGTGTTAGGAAAAAAAATAAAGTTTCTTTTTATTTTTCATCAAAAATTCCTTTTTATTTTTCATCAAAAATTCCTTTTTATTTTTCATCAAAAATTCCTTTTTATTTTTATTTGTCATGTTACGTGACCCGGAGGTCGTTCTCGACTCCTCGTGCTCGCCTTCCCGCTGCAAAGTGTAGCGATCCTTCCGCAAAGCTTTCACTACGCGGTACGGTCCAAGGAACCTCGATTGGAACTTCACTGGAACCAAGACTGGCCTTGCGTCCTCTTGATCGGCACCAGATCCCCCGTCTTTTATGCCGCGACAATTTTCCGTTACATGTAAAAAACATCTAAAAACTCTACCTGAGGCTTAAATAATTTAGCGAGCCCTCTCCTTGCCTCTGCCGACGTTCCTTCTCTAACATCGCACCCCACTTTTGCTCGATCAGGTGCCAGATCTGCAAATCTTCGTGCATCCTTATCCGTGTTCCGAACAACAGCTGAAATGGGGAAATGTTCGTATCTTCATTGGGAGTCGCATTCAAATACTTCTGTACGATATTTTTATAATGCCGCCACTGCTGCGGCGTATGTGGACACAGCATCCTCAGTAAGGGAATAAGCGTTCGTTTTATCCTTTGCACTTGATCGTTTGTCCATGGATGTTCAGGTGTGCAGTAAATGTGCTGTATGCCTTCTTTATTGCAGTACTCCATGAACTCGAATGACATGAATGGCCTTGCAACATCGGAAATAATAATTCTTGGATTTCCGAAACTCACAGACTGCTTCCTTAAACAACTAACGACCTCGGTGGGACTTCTATACGATGTGGAGTACAGCCACATGAATTTTGAGAAATCATCGACCACCACGAGGATATGCTCGGTATTTCTCGCCTTAGAGGGCAATGGTTCGAGAAAAGCGATGTGATAGGTGTCGAATGGCTCCTCTTCCCTTTCGATGTGATTTAGCAACTCCCTTTGATTCTCCAGTTCTTTCTTCGCATAAACGCACTCAGAGCATTTCAGCACTACATTTTTTACTGTCCGGCGTATCTTCTTAAACTTGTATTTCTTCCTCACTAGCTCCTCCGTTTCAGCCATGTCGCTATGTTTACGTTCGTGAATTAATCGGACTACTTCAGACCGCAATGAGTTCGGCACGGTCTCAGGCTGCGTAATTATTTTTGGGGACGTATCTTCGTCTCTGATTCGTGCCAACAACTGTTTGTGCACCTCGTACACGTCCACTGGTTCTCCAAATTCCATATTCAGCATTTGCTTCATTTCTTGCCAGCTGCTACAACATTTTTCGCGTTCGACGAACGATTTCGCCGAACCGCGTAAAAGCTTCTTCGCGTATTTCACGCGCTTCCTGTCAGTCCATTTGCGAATATTGCTCATCTGCTCAAACTCCGACAACCAGCTTTTCAGGCTGACGTTGTCGTCACCGCTGAACGTGCTCATGTGTTGTAATATAGACATTGTTTGGACGTTCGTTGGATTATCGTTCACAGCGCACCTTTCTACGACATCAGCAGTGGTATTATACGCGTTTGATGCTTCACTCATCGTGGATAATGTCCAACTATTGATTTCAACACAGTTCCGTAATCACCGCACAAATAGTTGTGTAAAATGTTTTGTTCAATCCTGGCTCGGGGTTCCAACTGTAGACAGTAAGGGAGTACAGAAATCTCCTACGTCTTCTCCCTGGTTACACTCTGTACAACTTCGTGCGCAATTCTGTCCGCAACTCTCTGCACTATCCTGTATACTGCTCGCAGCGCTCCGCACAACTCTCTTTTGTACTACGGTTTGGTATGCGCACTGATGTACATTGTACGTGGTCAAACATACCTTTCTTAATTAACCCCCCTGTTGTAAACGACCACGGGTTATATAGCTCATCCGTTCGTACTTACATTGTACGAAACTACGATAATAAATTTTTTTTTTAAATAATTTATTTACTTAAATTTTACAATTTGTCCAGTAGGACATTTGGTAAAATGTTATAGCTTAGAAAAGAAAATATAGCATGTGAATGGTTAGCCCCAGCGGGGTTCCATATTCCAGGTTGTTTGTTAGGTTATATCCTTTGTGAAATCTGCTGAATTTTTTTTTTTAATAATTTATTTACTTAAATTTTACAATTTGTTCATTAGGACATTTGGTAAAATGTTATAGCTTAGAAAATAAAATATAGCATGTGAATGGTTAGCCCCAGCGGGGTTCCATCTTCCAGGTTGTTTGTTAGGTTATATCCTTTGTGAAATCTGCTGAATTTTTTTTTTTAATAATTTATTTACTTAAATTTTACAATTTGTCCATTAGGACATTTGGTAAAATGTTATAGCTTAGAAAATAAAATATAGCCTGTGGATGGTTAGCCCCAGCGGGGTTCCATATTCCAGGTTGTTTGTTAGGTTATATCCTTTGTGAGATTTGCTGAGTTTTTTTTTAATAATTTATTTACTTAAATTTTACAAATTGTCCAGTAGGACATTTGGTAAAATGTTATAGCTTAGAAAATAAAATAAAGCATGTGGATGGTTACCCCGTACGGCGCAATATTGAAAATCTTATCACGAGATCTACGCTATACGAGAAAAATTAAGCATCTTTCTGTACCTTTGACGTACAGCTTAATCTTTCCGTAGCAATTGGTGCATCATAAACTCACATATATTGTAATAGCACTAACCGTTGCTCCCGTAACAGTTTGCAATCTCTTAACTCGTCTATACCGAGGGTTTACGCTTACTATCGTTAGGAATGTCGGGTTGACAGCCCAATCTCGCTATCACAAATCTCGAACAATTACAATCAGATTGAAATACAACAATTGCTTAATTACGGTTATGATAAAACACAGGCTAAAGTATTAGAGGATTTTTCCAAAATTGCAAAGGGAAAGCTCCGGTTTCCCTTTCATCTCTGACAAATATATATAATAGAAAATATGGAATAAAAATTAAAAAAAAAATTTTTTCTTCTTTTTTTCGTTTTTCTACAGTGAGATCCGTTATAACGAGACGTGATAAAGTGCACGCGTGCCGAGCGAAAATTCAAAGTCGATTTTCTCGAAAACAAAGCCTCAAACGAAAAATTTGTATTCTATATTTTCGACTTCTTTTTTTCGCCTAGAATCACCCCCTTTCAGCTTGTACCAGCAGTTACCAACCACCCTGTATATAGAAAGATATATATACACATACGCTAATGCAACTACCAGTCTGGGAAGTACTGCTTCATTTCTTTTCCTCAGTTATCTGCTGATTTGTTGTTAATAATATTATTATTCAATTTCTTTCACTAATGTAACCAATTCTTTTATATCATTTGCAAATTTTCTTTTCTTTTATATTGAGAATACGTTTTATGAATATTGGAAGAAGAATCTGAAGCGTTATTTTAAAGTCCAGTACTTTAAAATGAGGAAACGTTTAAAATGCCATAATTTCATGAATACGTTGATATGTTATTTGTGTTAGGTGGAAGGTCATACAAATTATTGATGTTCTGCTGCCCTCATTCAAAAATAGTCTTTTGTCTTCAAATACGTATGTCATAAATTATCCACGAAAATCCTCACGCTTTTGTTCCTTCAGATAGAATACATATTACAACATAACTGTAAAAGAAACCGTTGCAATGAAAATAGTGTTACATCGCGTGAAAGGGTCCGCGCGACGTCTCTAGTTACCTGGCCGCTATTCAAACCTCCAATAAACCTACAGAACCACCATAAATCTAGGCTTTTAATTTACCTTTTCCCTTGGTATTCATAAATATCTTCTATTAATCTTGAAAGAATACTACTTACGGAGAAAGCGAATATTTCCCTAATGGGAAAGCTGGGTTTTTCCAGAAACTACGCCATCCACAAGCCACGTGGATAGAAGGCTTCTTCCTGCTATCTTCAGTTATTAACTTACGCTATAACCAATGGGCATCGCGGATCGTTACCCTCACTTTCCTACGAACAACGAATCCGCGTCCTTAGTTCAAAAGGAATCCATATTGTACACAAAGTTGTTGGAAATATACATATTTTATATTCATTTAACGCGCTGTTACATCAAAACCTTATGCTATCAATTATGAATTAAAAAGTTATGAAATCACAACTCACCCAAGGCCAATGGTTACGACTTCTTTCCGAAGATCCATTGAAATCTCGAGTTCGTTGTTTGAGATATCGAGTCACCACAAAACATAAACACCACTCTGTTATAGCCGACGTAAACAAAAGATAACAGATTAACAAAATATTCTTCAAATTCTCGGACAACAAACACAGGCTTACACACTCACTGTTTTAAAGTCACGGTCTGTCGTCGAACTTTCGCCAAGTAACTCGATACGTACATATACACGTCACTCGAAATCAGTTTTCGACGAAAATACATACGTGACATGTTATGTTGCAACCGAACGTTAATTTCTCGCGGGAAATACCTCGATATCGTTTACTTATGCGTCTCTTAAACGCGAATTTTATTATACACTTCGTTTAAGGCACGCCATTTTGCAAAACGATTATCGAAAGATTACTGCTTACATCGAGATCGAGAATAGATTCGCAGGAAGCTAGATGCCGCGATTTCTTCCCGCGCTTTACTTTTTTCCGGAGCTGTGATTGGTTGATTTCCTGCTGCCATATTTAGTCTCGCCGAGAATCGCAAAAGTACGTCGGAAGCAATGCGGGGCAATTATTTAACTTATTTCATAGTGTTATTTATCATATATCATAAAAAGTTCTGAATATTCGGATTCTTCGGTTGTCGTTTTATCGTGTATTAGCATTATCGGCTCTCGGTATCGAATTGACAAACAGAATTCTTCTCATATAAAGTAAGTCACATTAAGTATATGTATATGTATGGTCGAAGCAATGTAATTAAAAATTTTTCTATTTTAATTGGAATTATTTATCAAAATACAGACATTTTACCAAGCATTTATTTTATAAATCTTATATATACACATATGAATATATATACACATACATATATATATACATATGAATATACACACATATATATATATAATACAATAGAAATACTTTTATGTGCTATTATACGTAGTTCGATAGTTTACATTTCACGGGCCCTGTGTTGCACCGCGTTGGTTTCGTTCCTGTTTCCGACGTATGAGTGTAGCGTTAATGATTCGCGTGACGCGACGTAACTTTCAACGCTTGTTTTTCTCCGTTTACGCATTGTGTGTTCGTTTGAATGAAAATGTCGCGAGTGTTGCAACAAAAACCACGCAAAACAAAAGATGAATACGGGAGCAAAAGGAATTCCGGGCTGCAGCAGAATACCCATTGCCCAACAGTTTCGTTCCATGGTATTTCAACGGGGTAAGCTACCTTTTTTAGTACGCTTCAAGGCGCCTCTTTCCAACCAATTAATTTGCGTTTAACACCATTTTAATTTCGTATACTCAGAGAAAATATCGTTCTTTTGTATTTTCTAACTCTGTTCTATGTATAAATTTACCGCGACGGGTCGTTTCTACGAATTAACGTATCTTATAAAAGCGTTGCGTGAAATGTTAATCGTATATAAGTCTTGAAAAATTTGCACTAATTTCATAGAGGAACGTAGTTGGTACATTCCGGGCGCCATATTGTATGCTTGTTACATGAACTTTCCAAATATCTCACAGTTAAATGGTTGGATTATTTACTAGAATAAGCAACACAACATTGTTTTTAATTTATTGTTGATGAATTTATAGAACTATATTGTTTTACACATATACACTATATTACACTATATTACACTATATTACACATATACCCAACATTTGTTACTTTTGATATTATGTTATTTAATTGTACAATAAAATTGATAGTATGTGCCGATACATAATGATTACGATCTGTATTATTATCTTCTTCCTATGATGTGGTTTTAGCAAACGGTCAGAAAAAATTCTTTATTCTCAGACTCTGTAGCCTCTAAGAAACGAATTACATAAACAAGTTTATTCTATACTTATACAAGAACTAGCATTATATTAATTCAAGCAATAGCGTTTAGGAAATTTTAATAAAAATCGGGTACATATATTAATACCAATGATGTGTATATTAATTTCTTGCACTTGTAAAAAATAGATTTGAATTAATATATACCTTATAATATACCTTATAACCATAACAATAACCTCTTTCCTCACCGTCTCACCGCTTCCTGCAATTTTCGTGACGCGATTCGACGAATGTCAGCTGCAACCTTCTTTTTAGAAACAAGCGTCAAAGTTGGGAATTTTCTTTCACGCGTTTTTTCAGTTATTTAAGAAACGTTGATATTTGTCAGGTGAAATCTGCAGTCATTTTTCATATTAAAATTAGGGATACAGTCAATATTGATTATCCTTGCAATCGAGATTGGTTCCAATGATTCAATGTTAATTTCAAATTGCCGTAATGGCGAGATGGAAATCAATTACTCTATGTTTTACTCCGAAGACGCGGTCACTGATTTATGATTTGATATACGTTGTATTACGATAATGTAACGAAATCTTGAAATTACTTGGAAAATTTCTCGAGTTGCTTCGCGACGTAATCAGGCAATCGCGTTACGTTAACTGCCTTTTATAATAATTTGAGAAAAGTTGAACTCGACGTCTTGAGAAATTCAATAATCACGATAATATCGTTACGTCTATCTCAATTTACTGAAATAATGGAATAATGGAGTTTCGGAAGTAACACTTGCATTAATTCATCATTAACAGGCATATTATGTGTATTTTCGCGGGACAACCCGTGGAAATTTCATTTGAGCCCCGAATATTCGAAATATTTCCTACGATGATGTAGAAATTTTTTTTTTTTATTTATTAAAATTTACAATCAATTCTCACATTGAGAATTTTCAATCATTTTTTCTGACGTGGTACAGTGACATGGTTAATTATTTATAATAAGTTAGTACTTATTATAGATATGTATAATGTAGAAATTTTAAACGCGTAGACACGAAAAAGATAAAGAAGAACAGGGAAGTTAATTAATTAAAATTTCTCATATTGTAAGAGCTGTGAAACAGCGTGATAACTTTGTCAGAGGTTTGTTTCCTAAAAAGCTGATGCTCGTGAATAAATTCGCCAGTGGATTGTATTTTCGAGTTTTATTCCGTGCAATTAACCCGGCCTCTCGAAAAGTGGGCACTCGAGTTAATTAAGGGAGTCGCGCGAGGGAATAAGAAGGCGGTGACGTTAATTAAAAGAATCGCAGGCACGTTTTAGTCTTGTGACGCACCTGACTGCCTGTCTTAACGGTCAGCAGAAACAGTGCAGGAGTAACAAAAGCCTGGTCAGCATTTTCCTCATAAATCGCCTTTTCAAACTCGCCTATACGGAAACGAGAATATCAGAGATTATTTATTAGGGGCTACTACAATTATCGTACTGCTTTGTTCCTTTAAATCAACTATAAAATTTCTTCACAATTAACTCACTTACAGTTGCAAGTAATGTGTGCGTTTCAGAGCTCGATCTTTTGGTCGACCGCGCCATACCGCGAGTAAGAACTCATATTAACTTCGCATCTAGATGTTCATTTACATTCTCGTCTACCCTCTAGTGCCCTCTGTCCTGGCAACAACGCGCATGCATGGGCGGTGCGCGACTCGGAAAAATCCTGCCCTTATCTTGCGGTTCATTGGACAAGTTAAACCTACTCTTTCGGGCGGCAGCTCGTTTAGCCGACGCCACATGATGCATACATTGTGCCAGCGGGGGCCACAAGGAGGCGGAGCTACCAGCATATAGCTCGGTCCCAGCTGGTTGGCTCTCCATCTGATTATCCCTGTACCGTCTCGGCACGTGTATTCGCACGGGTACCGCCTGCACCGACAATCCCAGGTTTCCTCTCCGGCTCACACGTTTTGTAATTATTCTTAATAATAAAAATGCTCGATTTAAATACTTGAAAAATAAATGAGAAGGCCGTTGTATAAATGCGTTAAACGCAATAATTTCTCGTAATTGTTAATTTAATAAATTCGACAAAACGAACGCGGCTCGTTATTTCCTCGAGCATCGATGGTTTTTTAATATCCAACGATCCACTCAAGGAGAATAGCATTCGACATAACAAGTTCATTTTGTCACATTTTGGGCGTTACTTGGCGCGTGAGTCGGAATGTCCCGTGTTATACGTTTAGAAAGGCGAAGATCAAATTACGTTCTTCCCGTGGTCTTCAAATTCTGCCATTCTGAAATTTGATCTTTGCGCGCTTGGAAATTGGCGTTCAAATAAATAACGAAGCCGTGTTTCCCTTATCGACATCGATATACTATATCGATCATGTTACATGTTATGGTTTGCCTATACGTTATTTCCAGTCGTCTCGATGTTTCTCGCGTGAAGCGCTTCGTTGAACTGGCTTAAAGTTATTTATTTATTACACATTTATTTATTTCGACTGTTTTAATAACGCTTCATCTCGTTATTTCAAACTTCCGAACCAATCCTCCATAAAATCGACCTTGCGATTCAGGCACGAGATACGCAGTGGAATATAATTATTTAATTACATATAATTATATAATTACAATAATTATGTGCGATATAATTATTAAGCGGAGGAGAACTTTATCAAGAGAACTTGCTTTAAGAAATTAATGCAAATGTAGAATTCTAGTAACGGGAATTACTAGAAGAGATTAGCATGATTATTATTATTAGAGTTTTATTAAGGAAGAACATTGGTAACAATTGCTACGAGTATAGAATTTTATTAGCAGAAGCTATTTTTGAAAATTACAGCAAGTATGAAATTTTGTTAATGAAAATTATTAAAAAACATTATTTTGATTAATTATTATTATTAGTAGTAGTATTCTATTCAGGAAGATTATTGACAGCAATTACTACGAATATTGAATTTTATTAACAGAAATTATTACAGGAATTTTCTTAGGAATGTAGATTTTTATCAGTACAAAGATTAAGGAGAAATTATCAGATGAAAAATTAAATTATAGACATTACAGAGGATAGCAACGTCTAAATTGAAAAGACACGAAGAATTTTTCTCCCTCCAAACTTCGATGTAGCATTTCACATGCGAAAGTCTAATGTTTCCTTTTTTCGTCGTTCAATTATCGCAAGGATTTTTATTTTTGATACCAACTGTTACGTCACGAGGCTTTCCATAGGCCGCATTCTTAACCGTTGCTCGTGGCACGACAGTGTCGCGGACGGATCCTCTCAATCAGCCGACAAACATACAATGTATCGGCCATCCTGACAGAGCGAGTTTCAGAACCTTCGATTCGGTCCGTTATTAATTACACACATGAGGTGACACGCGTGATCATGGCGTGATCGGTGGCGTGATCCGAGCATAGTAGGGGTCGTCTCCCAAAAAACACAAAGGGACCATCGAAGGGCAGTCAGTATCGATTGAGGATCCGAACGGAATACACAAACACTAAATACAAGTCGTCGAACTATAATCATTAAAAAGTCGAGTCGAACTACCATATCAACTAACTGTCTAACCTTTCATTAACTTGTGACGTGCTCTTGTAAAATTATATATATTGTAAAATATATCATTCTTGTTAACCTGTTAATTCAGTGTTAATCTCAGTTAACCACCTCTGTTATCCTAACCGAAACAGGGGAACGACCACTTTGTGGCGTCGATTATCAAATCGTAGCGAGAATTTACGCCTCTCGCTGACGCGCTTTCCTCGCGATCGCGTCGCTCCGCGAACGGTCGTAACACCAACCGCTGCGTATTTCGTTCATAAAACCGATAGAAGCGCCACGATTTAGCTCGTTAAACTTATCTTACAAAAGTATCCTATAAAATCTTATAAGAGATGGAGTGAAAGTTATCCTATGGAAGGATCTTTAGGGGATTTATTCTCAGCGATTTAGTTGGCTAAATTGCCAGCCTGAATTCACTGTGAGGAGACTGTTTGTTCGACCAGTCGCGGGAAGACGCGATCGCGAGGAACAAGTCTAGAGATGTGGTGACTGTTCTGTAGTTGTAGCTCAAGTCCAGAAATCAAGTGAAGTTCGTTCTCGTGTTATTACAGAGGAAAGCTCGGTGCTTTTTCTTTATTTATTGATCAAATCGAACATTTGTGATCAGTCAATTCTAATTCACGAAGAGTTTTTCTTCATTTTTTTAATCCCGATTATTTAGACAATAGCAAAAGCGACGTTGATAATTTACAACATCAGTACCGTAAGTGATACACGTACGTACGTATATAATGTATATTTATGTATGTATGCGCTTAATTCGAAAAAAAGAATAAAACGAAGGGACTAAAATGAGAAAGATACTTCTTAGTGAAAAGTGGATGATGCTGCGTCTTTATTCGGTTAGCTGGCGACTAGTCGATGACTCGTCATACCCGGTAAAACAAAGAATAGCATTTGTCGCGGCTGTGTTTTATTCAAGTGTTAGTTTTTCCAAATTGAGCAAGTTTTCCTGCTTTCTTTTTTTTTTAAACGGGCTCGATCGCTCGAGCTTAGAGATCCAATCACTGTCATCGAATTTCATCGAGTAATCGCTGTTTCTCAAAATCCCACTGCTCTCTTTTTCTTTTTTAAAGTGATAAATAAATATATATATGTATATGTATTTTATTGTTCTCTTGTTACACGATCTGTGAAGAAGTGCGTCAACTACATTTAAACAATATTTTCTAACAAAATACCAACGAATGTCAACGATAAAATAAATAAAATAGATAAAACGAAGTAAATCGATGAAGAGACGATTTAAATAAGAGACAGAAGAATATTTTGAATTGTTAAATTAACCGCGGTGACGATTATGCTCTCTTTTCTTTCATTTTTTTATACTTATATCAGGTAGATAGGTTGGCAGGAACGCATCTCGGTAGAGCGCAGAAATATTACTCGCAAACGTGACACGACGATAGGAATTTCTCAATTGACAAGCGGAGATCGAGCGAACGTTCCTGATAGAGAAGTGATTTATGTGTACGATATTGGTTGTGGTATGCCGTTCACCGTCCTCGACGTTACCACACCATTCTCGAACAATATTATTATTTTCGCTCCATTTTCGTAAATCCTGAAACAATCACAGATACAAATCGTTATCGTTTCTGCACATCTTGCGGGTAATACACCAAAATTCTATCGAAGATCTCATGCTGTTTTACAAATATAAATGACGTCTCATGTCTTCTCTTGTGGAATCACCTACATACGATTTAATATCTATGATAAATTCTTTGTTCATTGTTCTTACCTTAAGACGGTGATATTTGTGCCGTTGATAATTCGAGTTGAAACAATTGAGTGTCCCGCAGTACCAGTATCGCTGTTTCGAAAAAAAATCGAGTGCTGCCAGGGGGAACTTCGTGGCTGACCGTGAAGCAAGTTGTTGACTCGTGGGGCACCAAAGCGAGGAAGTCCGAGCTGGCCAAAGAATGGCGGTCTAATGTTGCCACTGTTTGGATAAATTTGCACTCTGTCTGTGGGGCTGGCTCCCACAGTATGGTCTTTGGGACAATTAAAACACCAATTAATCACATGTTTCTTACTATTATTTAAACATCTATTATTTGGTTAATTACTTGAATACGTTTTTATCATTCAGTGGATAAGGTAAATGCATATTTATATGCATGCTCAAATATTCCATTCTATGTGTATTAGGGTACATGTAGTTGATACTACACAGATTCACCGATCAAAGACTAGCAGGATGGGTTTACGTACTAGGGAACGTGTTCTCGGAAGAAGTAGCAGCAAAGAATTCTTTAAATACATCCTCAGGGTTTTTAAACGTGAAGGTAGGAATGATGTTCTCGTATTGCCCCTCACCACTGAGCATATCAATTCCTTCTTGTCCATATTCATCGTAGATGCCTCTTTTGCTTTCTGAAAAGCATATAAAACAATAAGCGATTATTACTAATTGTAAAATAAAAGTTGAAGGCAGATTGCTTAGTTTTATTTGTTGCAAATTCTTCTTCGAAGTTCTTCTAGTTCTTCGAAGATCTGCCTTTCTTAGGAGCAAATTATTAGTAGCAGCATGATCCTTCTTGTGTTTTCAATCAGTCGAGCAATAGAAAAATTGTTAGAAATGCGGTAAGATTATAGGCAATATTATCTGCGTTTACGGCGAAAAAAGTATCTTTCGAGTTTTCCACAAGGACTCGTAATGAAACTGGTCAGGAAAACCTATTAGAGATTCCTGAGTCCTACGAGTTCTAGTAAGGAATGACTCTTTTAAGGCGAATGAGGGATTAGGGTACCTAACATATGCTGAATTTTTCGTCGGTAAAACATTTGCTATGCCTCAAATGATATTTCTATTCTTCGTCTATGTTCCGTTAAAAAAATAAAAAAAAAAGTGAAAGAGAAGAGAAGAGAAGACAAAATCAAATTCAAAATAAACAATTGTAGCGGCACTCGACACTAACATCCTACGGACGACGGTAGCGCAGTGGTTATCGCATTAGCTTACGAACGTTCGGAACCCGAGATCGAATCCCGGCGACCGAAGTCCGATTTTTCTTCCACGATTCTAAAATAGGAAGAAAATATTAGCAGTACCCCCCCGATATATCTACAGCCAGAAGCAACTTACCATTACGGACACAACACACACACACACACATCCACCTTACAATAAAAATAAAATAAAACCGAAAGAAAACGAAGGAAAATGTGTTTGGCCACGGAGTCGACAATAAGACGACGAGAAACTATTGAAACTTACGGTCAATTAAGACTTGGTACGCCCGGGATATTTCTTTGAATTTTATGTTCGCTTCTTCCAGGTTTTCAGGGTTTTTGTCTGGATGCCATTTCAATGCCAATTTTTTATATCTGTAAGGCAATGCTTTGTTTAATCAACCGACCAGCGATGCTTCTTTATAGTAGAACTTAAGAAGTCTCTCTTGACTCCCTCTATCCGAGAATGCTGATCGACTTTTAGATCAGAGCCAGCTGCCTCAACGGAGTTGAAATAAAAAACCATTCATTCAGTCTTTCCCCAACCATCGCATTTACCATTCGTCTAATAAAATAGCACCAATGACAAGCAAGTAATCATACTTATTTATGATAAGGTAATTCATTTGAACATATATATACAGGGTGGTTAGTAACTGGTTGGGTACAAGCGGAAAGGGGGTGATTTTACGCGAAAAAAGAAGTCGAAAATATAGAATAAAAATTGTTCGTTTGAGGCTTTGCTTTCGAGAAAATCGACTCGAAAAAATTTTCGCTCGGTACGCGTGCACTTTATCACGTCTCGTTATAACGAATCTCACTGTAGAAAAACGAAAAAAAAAAAATTTTTTTAAATTTTTATTCTATATTTTTGACTTCTTTTTTCGCGTAGAATCACCCTCTTTCCGCTTGTACCACTAGTTACCAACCACCTTGCATATCTTTATAACACATATCCTCGTTGAACTTGGCTTTTTCTTTATAATTTTTTTTTAATACTAATTCAATCTTATAATAGAATATTAAATGCAAGTTAAACATTCGAGTATTCTTGTACATTCTTCTCCGTTGATAACGGGCTACTCTGCTCTTACTGAGCCATTACTTACGCCTTTTCGACGTCCTCGAATGTGGCGGTTTTTTGTAATTCTAGTACCTCGTAGTAGTCGGCCATCGTTCACGGTTTTCGCACTTGGGTGTTAGGACTTATAGGAAACCACCTGTCGAGCAATGCAGAGAGACAGTTATATTAATTAGCAGGCCAATTAGCAGGCCAATTAGCAGCCATGTAACGAGACACAAACGAATCAGAAGGGAAAGATACAGCTTTCGTCCCGACGGTCTAGTTGCTTTGAACGAAAGGGGCAACTTTAGAAAAGACAGAAACCACATAGGAAAGAAAGCTTGATAGTATAACGTACGGCAGAGGCTACTAAACTTTCCAAAAATTACGATAATCTGGCCATTATTTTTACATCTCCCGGTATAAATTTTCTCGAAGAAAGAAGACCTATATACTTCCACATTTAGGATAGTTTTCTATGATGTTAACAAATTCAATAAAATATTGTTTCGACCAGTCACGGGGAGGCGCGATCTCGAAGAAGCGCGTCAACGGGAGTCGTAAATTCCCGTTACGATTTGAATAATCGACGCCACGAATAGGTCCCCCTATTTCTGTTACGATGGTAGGGGTGGTTGAGGGAGTATAACGCTAATTTTAACAGGTTATAATATATATACTTCTAACAACTACATACACTTTAATATTTGATACAGTTATGTGTATGTCGACTGTCAAACTACGAGTGAGACTCTTTTTGTGTTGGTAAATGAGATTTGATTGTTGCCTAGCTGAGGTTTGACTGTTTACTGTTTTTGAGCTAACATTTAGACTGCTGTCTAGCTGAGATTTGACTGTTTACTGCTTGACCGCTCTCATGTCATTACGGAGGAAAGCTCGGTGTGGGTGTGTTTGTTGTATGAAGAAAGCGGATTCGTTGCTCATACTTTTCGTTAATGATTGAAGATAAATTACTAAAAATTCTCAATGTGAGAATTGATTGTAAATTTTAATAAATAAATAAAAAAAAAAATGATTGAAGATAAGTGGAGGAGGCGGCCTCCTACCAACGTGGCTCGTGGGTGACATTGTTCGTGAGAAAAATCCGCTTTTCCTGTTAGGTAAATACCTGCTTTCTCCGTAATTTGTAAGAGCGCACAATAAACCTAAGGACTGTTCTAAGGACCATTCATAAAACAAAACACTTACAGGATTAGAGATTCCCTCAAGTTAAAAGATTAACTTTATGGTGAGTCCTTAGATTTATTTATCTGAATAACGATACGTGGGCTCTTGGCAGCCAGATAACGAGGAATGGTGTGCGGATTGGATCTCGCGACGAACAACAAAGACTTTACTATCTTGATGATGCTAATTTATTTATATTTATTTTATATATTTATCCCGTGAAGAAGAAACTGTGTCTTTTCTCTATAAATTCTCTTTTTTGGAACAAATATCTTAATCGGTAGATTCGTATTTTATAATTCATTTGCTATAGAAATTTTAAAACGTTCTAACGTACAACGCACAAATTATACTCGTGAAAGATATCGAAAGAAGGTCGCGCAGGAAAGTAATTGTCATTTTCAAGTAATAACAAACAAAAATGCGCTTTAAATAGTTTTGTTTGTTCGTAACTTTCCCCGTAATTTTTTAGTACAACCACCATGCCTGTTTCACCACTTACCTCGATGTTCTATGATTTTCTGTACACACAATTAGCCAGTTCGCATAACCATTGTTTCACGAAGTCAATAATTTCAACCCACAGGTTTCTGAAATACTTGGAACGAAGGCACACAGCGATAATCACGCCGCGCCTTGCGCTGTTGCCACTTTAAGTAAACAAAGTCCTCGCTGGCAACCGCAACTATCCAAATATCTCGTTCATCGCGCAAGGATCGAGAACGAATTCGTGGCTGCTAAACAAGTCTTTATCAATTTGATCGTTCACCGTTACTTTGTTCGATTTCCACTGCGCGCTGTCACTCGTGGAAATTCCAAACTAAATTCCATGAAAATTTCTCGCGGTGTTGGACATTTCTTCCAGTTTGAGATTTCAACAATTTTTTTAAATTTCTGGCTGAATTTTTCGGATAAATTTGTCGCTGGTTTATCGATTTCAAGCTTGTTTCGGGCGATTATTTTTAATTCTACAAGTTGTGACTGCGAGCTTCCAAAACTTGCATGATCTTATAATACAGGAAACTTTCACGGGAAACTTTTTTATCTGTCACTTTGCAAACATCCGTCTATTCACTGCTTTTATTAGTTGCATTTTCTTAAAAATTAACTTAACATTTCTAAAATTTACAGCGATTCTATCTACAAGTTTCTAATTTACGAAACCCATTACCCAAGTACAGACGCGAGGTTTCGCTAATTTCGACTGTCTTCTCAGCAGAATATTTTTATTCTTGCAATCTCCTAAGCCCCGAATGAATCTTTTTCGGGAGAACAAACGGCTTCTTCCCTTAGATGCCCATCGATATCCCCACTAGCAC
Source organism: Bombus cullumanus (assembly GCA_014737535.1). Taxonomy (NCBI): domain Eukaryota; kingdom Metazoa; phylum Arthropoda; class Insecta; order Hymenoptera; family Apidae; genus Bombus; species Bombus cullumanus. The sequence continues at coordinate 6,237 of JACXIX010001386.1, read as the reverse complement.
GCGTTTATTCGATGTGTCGCGGCGGTTGCCGCATATGTGTTCTTCCGAGGATTCGGCGGAAAGAGCATAGCGATATCGGTTGTACCTTGGGCACGTCAATGTTGCGCTTTGACGGCCTAACGCTTTGTATCGCGAAGCCGAAGAAAATGGCGGGTGCCGCCACGCAAATATCCGAGCATAATGGCGGTGTACGTACAACAGATACTCACGGGCTATAGACAAATATCTTATAATATATAGTGGCATAATCTGCAATTTATTATAAAATAATTGATCCGAGCAGAATCTATTCTAAAAGAAGGTTGCTGAATATGATAGACATTGTCGAATACTAATCGAATAAAATCATTTAGTTAATTTTCATAGAATTTGATACTTCTTTAAGGAATCAATAAGTCTCTCGCTAATAGCCTAACAGATCCTTTGAAGAAATACCTAACCGCGATTACAGCCAATTAGTTAATATTATTCGCTACATAATTAATATCTGTGTCACGTACAGCGATGCAAGCGGTATTGAAGGAAAAAAGCCATTTTATGTTACAACTATAACGAGTAAATTTACTCGTTTAACTTGGGAGGAATTAAAAAAGAACCTGACTTTTAAGTAAGCATTAAATAAGAATTTTAAATATCGCAGACAGTGATGTAGGTGTTATTCAAGAAAAAAGAACATTTTATTTTATAATTAGCAAATATCGAGTAAGTGAACAAATATCGATAATATAATATAATGCTTAATATGAATTTTATCTGTCTGATTATTTAATACTTTAACTTATTTCACAGTAACGTCATCGACTGCCATTAGGCTTTTCTTCCCTTTTTGTCCAAACTAATTGATAATCGAAAACTAGTATCAAAGAAGTGTGAATTTAGTCTTAGTTTGTAAAAACTATTAAAATGATAAAAATGAATATCGTATTAAATCGTTAAAGACGCCAATTTACGATAAAAATTAAGAAACTGTTCAATTTGATTTTGTTATAATGGAAAAACCGCCGTTTGCTAGGCCAAGAAATCGTTACCGTTTGAATGACATTTCGTCACCTTGTCACGTTATATAAGGAACACAGGAGTCACGCGCGAGCTCTTTTGTGCCTGAACTCCCGGAGAGTGAACATCGAAGGAGAATTTAAATATAAGGTAAGTAAAGAAAAATATCAAATAATAACATTGAAACTAGTAATTTGTAACGTCTAAGCCACTAATTTACAACACTTAAGTAATTAATTTATAATATTTAAGCTATTAATTTACAACAATTAAGCTATTAATTTATAACATTTAAGCTATTAATTTACAACATTTAAACTGTTATTTTATACATTTAAGCCATTAATTTATAACATTTAAGCCATTAATTTTTAACATTTGAGATATTAATTTATAACATAGAAGCTTTTAATATACAACATTTAAACTGTCATTTTATACATTTAAGCCATTAACTATTAACATTTAACCTATTAATTTATAACGTTTAAGCCATTAATTCAAAACATTTATGCCATTAATTTCTAACATTTAAGCTATTTATTTATAACATAGAAGCTCTTTAATTTACAACATTTAAACTGTTATTTTGTACATTTAAGCCATTAACTACTAACATTTAAACTGTTAATTCATAACATTTAGCCTATTAATTTATAACATTTAAACTATAAATTTATAACATTTAACCTATTGATTAATAAGAATTAAAGCATTAATTTATAATATTTAAGCCATTACTTACTAACAATTATACCATTAATTTATAACAATCCAACCGATAATTAACAACATTTAAGCAACTAATTAATAACAATTAAACTATTAATTTATAACAATTGAAACATTAATTAACAACATTTAACACATTAATTTATTACAATCAAACCATTAATTCATAACATTTAAATCATTCCTTAATAAAATTTAAACCATTCATTAATATTACTAAATATATTTACTAAATGATACTGTTACTATATTAACTTCTAATATTAGCTTCTTTCGTAAGCTTTTATAATAAAATTTGAGTTTGACTGTGATTTCATTTAATTATTTTATACATTTGTTTTAATCTCTAGCTATTCTTTGTGTAAGTTATTTATCGATAACAGAGATAATATAAAAGTAACAGGAAAATTAACATAAAAACGCAAAGACTATTAATGATCAATCCGATGAATTTTTATGGTCAATTTAATGATCAATCTGATAAATTTATTTTAACTAAGACAGTTTTGTATGAATAATTCTGTTGTGTTTTTATTCGCGCATGGGTAACGTTTGATATACAATTTATATTTATTTTAAAATATATTTGATACATATTTCATAATAGATAATTTCTTAATTATTTGGAATACTAATATGAACGTAAAGACGATTAAATAAATTATTATTCTATTTCCAATGTATTAAATCATTTTCTTATTTCAAACGAATTTTTAAAGAATTATTTTATTATTTCAAATTGAGTTATATCACAATTCACTCATCGAATTCAATTTCTTTTGCTATATTATGTGAATTTGCTACAGTTAACGTCATAAACTTGCAACTTAGTAACAGTCAGATTCAAATACCTCGAAACAAGATGGCGCGCGCGTTTGTGCAATATTCTTTAAGTATATTTAGTGGCGAACTTTTGAATTCTTGCAAATATTTTCCAATATTTATAATACGCGATTAATAGTGCATTAGTGGAATGTATATTTCGTATTCTAATAACGAAAATTCACAGTGTGTATTCTAATTGCGAACAGTATAATTTTTGAAAACGATTGCATTGCATTCACGGTATTCGTAAGCATTTGTTCGCTATCCAGAGATATCTCACAATTTTCAACTAATATTTTTCATACTTGTCCCAATTTCTTCATAATAATTTTCAAGTGTAAAAAAATAGCAGTATTTTCTAAATAAAAGTTCGATAGGAAAAAGAAGTAAATTGTCGAAACGACGTTTCGCTTCTCCCCCCCCCCCCGGCCCCGCCTATAAACAGCTTTATTTTCAAGGAATATTTGTGACCGTGCGCAATGCGGTTGTAGAGTCAATGTTTGTTACGCAATAGTTTCTTTTCAATATTTTAAAATCGCTATAGTTTTGATTAAATTCGATCGAATAATCACACGCGAAAGTAATAAAATTTTGTCAGTCAAATTTGTACACGATATTAGAGTTCTTGTTCTTGTTGTGCGGTAACGTAGTCTTTTATTTTTCTTTTTTTATATATTTATTTCTTTGAATATTTGTTTTCGGTATTAGAGTGAGTGCCTCCCTCAAGAGGTAAAGCCTCTCCAGGAACTCAAGAATGCAAGTAGTTTTATATATTGTATTTCAATTTGCTCTGTTTATTATATTTTGTTTGAAATATTGTTAATTATAAAATAAAGATGATTGATACTTTGGAAAGCTATAAATGTCCTTTTTAATTGAAATAAAGTCTTAAAGTCTTAACATTAAAGTACAATAAAACTGTGTGATACGTATCAAAAATCACTGAATGTTTTGTTCTTGTTGTTCAAAGTTTTATATTACAGTTCTAATTTACATATTTATTAGAGTTTAGTCTTTATTATTGCTAAAGTTTCAAGTTTGTTATTATGTATTACCTGTGTTAATGATATCTTATGTTCTGTTATAGACATATCACAGCTTCAACTTCTTTGTCTTCTTTGGGAATTCTACAATGGTGGCTGAAAAACCAAGAATGTAAGTAACTTTACATATCATACTTGAATTATGTCTATTCTGTATATTTTTTTTGACCACTATCAATTAAGAAATACAATTTGACTGAAAATTTAGGTTAGAATTTTCTGAGGCTATTCTTTCATTAAAATAAAATAAGTGTTAAAGTCTTAATACCAAATTATGAAACACATGATTAACATATTTCAGAAATCATTAGATTCTTAATTTTTAGATTTTACACTTTCATATTAGAGTTTCAGTTTTTATACTTATCAAAGTTTATTAGAATTTCAATCTCTATTATTACTAAAGTTACTAAAGTTAATAAACCTTCATTTATCGCTATCTCCAACTTTTCAAATAGTCAGCAATCACTCATTGTGTTTTATTCTCTAACAGATTTTTCGCAACTTCCATTTCTACCATTGGCCTTTCAACGGTTCCTGCTTGATGTTGGTCTCCCTGACGATATTCGCTTGGATAGAGCAGCACGGTAACGTCCTCTGTTTCTCCGCTTCGAACGGTGAGTCGCATGCATTTCTGTTCCTCCGGTCACTCAATCATGTCGTAGGATGAAAGATCCGAATCGACACGGGTGACTGGTTGTATTACATAGAATTTTTTGCGAGCATAGTGACCGCGGGTATTTTTTATACCCGTGAGTAGTAACACTCTTTTTTTCAAATTTATTAGTTTAGGTTAGGTCTTCTTGCACAGCGCGATTATAACAATTAGTTTTCTAATAATTAGGTTATGTATATACACTTGAGAATATATTCGTGTTATTTATGAATATGCATGTTAATATTCCGTATGAATATTTGCAAATTGCAAATATCTACACGAATATACCTGTATGACGTAAATATATTTAATCTTAAGCAATGGATTGATAGTGACAATATTAAGTCACGTTCGTTTATTTCACTTGGGCTAGAATTTAAGATATGAGCTAAAATTCATTTTTCCCGTACAAAAATGTGTGAAATTTTACGTGCAAGAAGACACTTCGCGACAGGTAGATTTTTTAATCAAAGCAACAATTTTGAACATTGCATCTGCATTTTCGAGTACATGCTTTGATAAAGAGATCGCCTGAGATTATTTCTTTCTTAGTAATATACTTAGAGTCAATTATTCCATTTGATCGAGTCACAGTCTTTTCCAATTAACGTTACCTTTTTTGCAATATTAAAATTTTGTTCTAATTTATTAAATTAATAAAGTAGAGTTACTTGATTACTATTAAATTAATAAAGTAGATTTAATCAGATAAAAAGTAGTAAAATATAAAATCAAAGAACGTTAGTCCGTTAAATAAAAATTGCACAAACTAATCATCTTTTTAGATCAGGATTTTCAGGTTTAACCCTTTCCGTGCCCACTGTCAGGATCTCATTCACGTGCCCAGGTGCTACTTGAATGGGAGAAAGACATTGAGCACGATGATCTAGATTTAAGTAATGTAATAATTTCTCAGCGACTGACGATGTGTTAGTGTATCGTGCACGACGTATTTTCCACATTATGTGTGTGTGTTCTTAGGCCGTGGAATTGCGTCGTTTTTTCTCATTCGTTAAAAATTAAAAAATATTAAAAATGTCGGGACATGTATCATCGATTCAATTTACGTTTCGATACAATCACAATTTGTGATAATATCATCCACATGATTAAGTGTAATCACGCTCTTAATATTGCCGTAAATTACAATTGTAATTCCAAGTTTACTTACATTTATTTTAACGATATAATTTCCTCAGACGTGTTTTATCAAGTTTTACGCAATGGCCACTAGCCTTCGTCAGTCGATTTCAGGAAAACGGTACGTACCTTAGAGCGTGCATGTTGTGTGTTAAGCTCGGGTGTCGGAGGCGTCCCGGGACGTCCTCTCTAGTGTAGGACCTTTGCGCCCGAGCGTTTGCGTGAGAACCGTGGAGCGAGTGTGTTGGTGTGCCTGTTTCGCCATCTTTTAAATATAGCGCTAGGTAGGATAGGTAGTATACTTTCTGGTGTGTCTGTTGATTATAAGTAGGTAGGGCCGGGCAGGTTGGCACAGTCTCTGGTCGGGTAGGCGCGTTTTCGCGTGTCCAACCTGTTTCTGGAAATTTATTTGAGAAATCGACGGTGAAACTGGCACGGGTAGAGCATGCTCTCGTCTCTGGTTTTGCCTATCGATTTTTCGAATTTCGCGGTCGCGGTCGCGGATGGGCTCGAAACGAACGTTTATCGCTCGAGCACGCACATGCGAGTGGGCAACGATCACAGCAGTGATCGTTGGCCAGTCCATGTGCACTTGAATCAGCTTCCGCGGTTTATATTTTTATTTTACCTTTATAAGTTTTTTTTTTTGTTTGCGATTTAGAAGTCTCGAGCTTAGATTTAAGTTTCAGCGGGCATTGCGCCCGAAGAAAGAAGAGGCTATAAGCCGAAGAGGCCCGGCAAACTGCCACTCAAGAGGGCAACTACTAATGGCTCCTCATCCTCTGGGTCATCCAGAGCATGGGAAGTCATTATTGTTACTACTTTGTCACTATGCTCGCTTTT
>JACXIX010001384.1:0-39964 GCA_014737535.1 Bombus cullumanus | reverse complement strand
AGGGGAATATTCGCTTTCTCCGTAATTACTGCGAGCGCATAATAAACCTAAGGACTTTTTCAAGAGCCATCCATAAACCGAAAATGCAGGAACAATGATTCCTTCGAGGTTTATTGGGGGTTGGAATAGAGAGGTGCAGACCCTTGGCGGCCAGGTAGTTAGAGACGTCGCGCGGTCAGTCTTACGCGACGTAACAGTAACAGTGGAACCACCACGCTACACAATAGATATACCACAATGCATGCGGTGCCAACAATACGGTCGCACAAAAAATTATTATAACAGAACCCCGGTATGTGTTAAATGTGCAAAAAATCACTTAACAATACACTGCCCATGCACAGGAAAAATAGAAGAAGTTAGATGCTATAACTGCAACGGAAACCACCTATAAAGGATGTGAAATCAGGAAACAATTACAACGTAAACTGTTTCCACCACTTCGCAATAGATCATACAATAACTACCAACCACAACAAAGTATAACGGAGAATGAAACAACATTGAGAGCACAATATGAACCAAACGCTATAAACAGAAACATAGATCCCCAAGGTAACCGAAGCTATGCGCATGTAACCCAAAACATTAGCCAAGCAACGCTCACAAATAATCAGAATCAAAGCAACAACGTCGAAGACGCTACAGAAATCAAAGAAATGATCAAACAATCCATTAATGGTACGGAGATATTAGGAAAAATGGTAAGTGAACTAAACAAAATACTAAGGCAAAGCATTTGATGAAATAAACCACGAATGCCTACTCCTATCAATCAGAAAACAATTCCCGGAGCAAATATACCAATTGATAAAATATTACCTAAGCAACAGAACCTTCGTAATGAAAATCAAGGACACATACTCTGAAGTCAAAGACATCAAGGCAGGGGTTCCGTAAGGAAGCGTCTTAGGACCAATTCTATACACGCTATACACGGCCAACGTACCAACAACTACCAAAATACTGACATTTGCCGACGACACAGCTGTACTAGTCAGGCACACTAAGCCGGAAACAGCAGTCAAATTAGTACAGGAACATATCACAAAAATAGAAAAGTGGCTGCAAGTTAAACAAATTAAAGCAAACCCCAACCATATTACATTTACACTGTGAAAACAGATGCCACCAAGCATTCTACTGAACGGCACGCACATAATACAAACAAAGCAAGTCAAATACCTAGGACTCCACATAGATACACAACTCACGTGGAAACAGCATATTAAAGCAATAATAGACAAAATACAGTCAACAAGGAGACAAATGCATTGGTTAACAAGTCGAAAATCCAAATTAAGCATAGAAAATAAAGTAAAAATCTACAAAACGATAATAAAACCAATCTGGACGTACGGAATACCACTATGGGGGACAGCAGCAATGAGCCATATAAACAAAATAGAGACAATGCAAGCTAAAATCCTTAGAACAATAATAAACGACCCGTGGTACGTTAGGAACGAGGACATCTGGAAGGACCTGGGAATACCAACGTTCAAGAAGGAAATTAGGAGGTACGCGGGAAGGTACAGTGAAAGAATAGCAACACACCCGAATCAGCTAGCTGCGGAAACAAGAAACACATCAAACATAGAAAGAAGACTAAAAAGGAAACACCCAGCAGATCTCACAAAGGATATAACCCAACAAACAATCTGGAAGATGGAACCCCGCTGGGAGTAATCATCCACATGCTATATTTATATAAATATAATATATAAATATAACCTAACCCCAATCTAGTTATAACATTTTACCAAATGTCCTACTGAACAAATTGTAAAATTTTAAAATAAATAAATTAAAAAAAACTTGAAACCTTTTCTACGGCCATGGGCCACTACAGAGTGCAAAAAGTATAGGCACACAGATAGTTCGGCGGTTACTTTCGGCAGACATTTACGGCTCGAATGAATGAAACATGGTGTGATCTGAATCCAAAAAATTTGCAATCCACTTTTAAATTTGGCTTCCAGGAAACTCACGCGCCCTCCGCAAATAATCCCTCCACTCCGCCGTCCGCAAGGTGGATGGGCACGTAGCCCTATAGAAAAAGCCAACCTGTTTGCTAAATACTTGTCTGAAGTATTTAAACCCCATTCCTCCAAAGCAGCCACGGACATTACTGAATACCTGCACTCCCCCTTTCAAATGTCTCCTCCTATTGCACCCTTCACTTCCTCAGAGATAATAGAATCAATCAATCGCCTAAATCCTAAGAAAGCAGCAGGGCACGACCTAATAGGTAATAAAGCAATCAAAGAACTTCCCACAAAAGGGATTGCACTTATCACTTCGATTTTTAACGCAATTCTTCGCCTTGAATACTTTCCTAAGGCATGGAAAATTTCACCGATTACTCTCATCCCTAAACCCGGAAAACCAATATATGAAACTAGCTCCTATCGTCCAATTAGCCTCCTACATACCTTGTCAAAACTATTCGAGAAAATTTTAATGAATCGACTCCTTCCCCTCCTAGAGGATTTGAAAACACTCCCAAATCATCAATTCGGCTTTCGGAAACAACATTCAACAGTAGAGCAAATCCATCGCATAACCCACATGATCAGCCAAACCCTTGAAAGGAAAAAATATTGCTCAGCGGTATTCCTAGATATTCAACAGGCATTCGACAAAGTATGGCACGAAGGACTACTATACAAACTCAAAAAAATACTACCACACCCCTACTACTCCATCCTAAAGTCCTACTTAACAAACAGGCAATTCATGGTTAAATGCTTAGACGCCACTTCCGCAACATTCCCAATAGAATCTGGCATACCCCAAGGTAGTGTCCTCGGACCCCTGCTGTTCTCCATCTACACTGCCGACTTACCTATTTCAACCGAGATAACAATAGCAACATTTGCTGACGACACAGCGCTATTAGCTTCCCACGTGGACCCGGTAATGGCCTCATCCACTCTCCAGCGATGTCTCGACTCTATGGAAAAGTGGTTTCATAAATGGGGCTTCAAAATTAATGAAAAAAAAATCCTCACGTGTAACCTTCACGCTCCGTAAGCAAACCTGCCCCCAGGTCACCATCAACAATACAGCAATTCCTGGCAAGGACTCAATTAGATACCTGGGCATGACCTTGGACAGCAGACTAATATGGAAAAACCATATCTCAGACAAAACGAAGCAACTAAAGGAAAAATTTAAAAAATTCTATTGGCTCATAGGCCGACGCTCCAAACTAAGTCTACAGAATAAAATTACCCTCTACAAGACTGTAATAAAACCTGTCTGGACCTATGGAATCCAACTATGGGGAACAGCAAGCAACGCCAACATTGAAATACTTCAACGCTTCCAATCGAAAACGCTAAGATCCTTAATAGATGAAGCGTGCCAACGGGTGTCGTAAATTCCCGTTACGATTAGCTAATCGACGCTACGAATCGTTCGATCCCTTATTTCTTGTGGGATAATAAGGGTAGTTAAATTAAATACAACGCTGCTTTTAACAGGTTAATATATATTTGAACGAACCAACAACTTCAGTGTAATACAAATGAATGATTGATACAAACAACTACGAGCGAGTACGACCTGAGACTCTGTTCGCGTTGTCGCGTATGATAATGTATGTTGTCGACTGACTGTATTCGACTGATTGACCCGAGGGGATAGAATGCCCGGTGACTCGAGGTGTTAGCAAGTCAGATGTTGACTGTACGCGTAGTAAACAGAGAAGTGCGTTCTCGTAGCTCTTACGGAATAAAGCTCGGTATGGGTCTTCCTTTTGAACTAAGCACGCGGATTCGTTGTTCACACTTTTCGATAGGAAAGTGAGGGTAACGATCCGCGATGCCCATTGGATATAGCCGAAGTTAATAATTGAAGATAGGAGAAAGAAGCCTCCTACCCCCGTGGCTTGTGGATGACGTAGTTTCTGGAAAAACCCAGCTGGAAAATCCAGCTTTCCCGTTAGGGAAATATTCGCTTTCTCCGTAATTAGTGCGAACGCATAATAAACCTAAGGACTGTTTCAAGGGCCATCCATAAACCGAAAACACTTACAGGAACAATGATTTTTTCAAGGTTAATAGGAGTTAGTTTTGAATATCAAAACAAAAGGTAAACTAAAACCTAGGTTTATGGTGGGTCCTTAGGTTTATTGGGGTCTGAATAGCGGTGCAGACCTTTGGCGGTCAGGTAAATAGAGACGTCGCGCGGTCAGTTTCACGCGATGTAACAGCTATGTTACGAAATATTAGAACTATGAACATTGGTTACTAAAAATTCATTTAATTCTTTCTATTCACTTCTATTTCAAAGTAAAATATATGATCTACGAATGAAGACAATTTCGAATTTACTCTCACCAAAATTAAGAATGATATGAAACGTGAAAATCAAATATGCGTTAGTACTTGAATATTTTTTGGATTGACAATTAGTGCAGACAATCTATTAGTGAATTTAATACAATTTATTTACAATCTATTAGAATTTCCTTTTTGTTAAATTAATCGATCATTGATTGCAGATGGCAAACGTAATATGTTTCTTTAGCCTAAATACCCTAATAGAGCAGGTGTGTTTTTTTAATGCGGTAGTCGGGGCACTGATAAAACAAGGGAATTACATTATCAACGCTGCAGAGGTAAAGGAACTGCTTGTTTTATTTTCCATTTTCTATTACTACTCTATTACTATCATATTACATTTTATGTAAAAACCACATGGTGAAATATAGTAAGTTGATTCTTGTTGAGTTTCCCACTTTCACGTCACTCAGAGATTACAAAGAAGGATTTTGGTATGAAATATTTGATGAAGTGTATAACCTGATAGATTCGAGGTTATAAGCGTTATAAAAATGATGGCGATAAATCCAAAATGTTCTTTAAGAAATAACACTATTTGAACACGATTAATATTAGTCTGCATATCCATTTAATGTGCGCTAGCAAAAATATTGCTGTATAGAAAAAACGAGAAGTACGATCTATCGAATTTTCCATATCTTTATACATATCTTTTGATTGCACGAGATTGATTACATTGCAGTACAAGATGTTATTTAACGCTGTTTGGAAGGATTGGTCAACCGATAGACTAAATGATGAATTGGATATCATGATCGAGTATGCAAAAAAGGGTGCATTCTTTTCCTGGTTGTATTTCGGTAGGATAAATCATATCGAAAATTCGTCTTTTTATTCATTATAATTATAATTCATTTTACACATCGCTACAATCAATTTACAGGAGTTTGCATTTGCTGTGCTATAAGTTTTCTCCAATTATCTTTAACGCCAATTGTTTTGGATATAATTTCACCAATGAATGGAACGCGAGATTTAATGTACATTTTTCCAGCTTATTATTATGTCAATGACCAAATGTATCGTACGTTTATAAGCTTTCATATGATGTGTACGATTATTTCAACATGTCTCGTGTATATTGGCTGCGATACGAGTTACATGTACATTGTGCAACACGCTTGTGGTCAGTTAGCAGTGGCTAGGTAAAAAAAGAAATATCACTTCGATAAAATAATTTTAATTTGGAATTGCAAGGAATATAAATTTTTTCTCAGACATCGTTTCAAGAATGCGATTTTAGATTTTTCTATTGTCAGAGAAACGAGTGCCGTGCAAGATAAGATTTACGAAAGAGTGGTTCATTCGATTCAAGGACATCAATATGCTACAAAGTCAGTACTACAATTGCCAAAATATTTCTTAGCTAACTATTTTTAGCTTATTCCTTATTCCCTTCAAACATATTCCCATTAATTTTATTTCTTAAAAAGCGGATTGCACCACCGTTTAAAAGTAATATTTTTACGAATAAAAGGATTTATTTGTTTTATTAAAATATACAATTCAAACACCATAATGTGACGTATTCGTTTAATTGCTGATAAATAGTGTCAATGATTTTATTTCATTAATTGAACATTTACCGTGCTATAGCACAACAATTGCCTATCAAGTATTCTTGAAAATTCTCAAACAATATCCAGAATAATCTCAATACTTTTGAGAGAATTTAATTTGTGTACTTGCATGTGTCTTACATGTATATTATTGAAATTTTTATCGACCACGGTCTCTTGGTCCGGTTTTAATGACCTCAAAGTAGTTACCTCAGAACTATTCAAAGCAGTCATTCCGCTTATCTTTTCATCACCGTTGCTTTGGGAATGACAACTCTTAGCGTCACATTAGTAAAGGTGAGCTTTTCAATTTAAAAAATCACACTGTTCGACATCAATTCGTAATTATTCGTAATTACTTTTCTTCAAAACAGGTTGCATCGCAAGCGAATGTCTCTGGACAACTTATCAAGGATATTGTATTTCTGTTGGCTCAACTGGTACACATATTTTTCTTTTTATTACAAGGACAATTCGTACTAAATGCAAACGATGAATTTGCCGAATCAATGTAAGTAATCTGTAAATATGAATGGAATGTACGTTGTTCTAAGTACTTTAGTTTTAGAACCCATTACACGTGTCTGTACATTTTTCTTCTAATTCGCGAGGTTATGAGAATGTCAATTATAAAATTGTCTGGGAATCATTTTTTGTTACAGTTACGAATAACACGTCGATCTATCAAACCTGCTAAATGATACTAAAAACCTGCTATCTGATACTAAAATTATGAACAGAATTAAATCCTTCATTATTATTATCCTAAATGAACGACTTTTTTTTACTGAATTAACTTTGTTCACAGATATAATACGTTCTGGTACAATACAAATACGCGAACGAAACTGTTGCTTGTATTAGTACTAAGAAGTTGCTCAAGTGCTCCTAATCTATCAGCTGGAGGACTGTTAGTCTTCAATTTGAAAAACTTCTCAGAGGCAAGTATCTCTTCCTTAATCCACAATTATTGAGTTGGCAACTAAGTAATTACGGATTTTGTTAATACCACTTAATAACAAAGTCCGCAATCACTTAGTTGTCAAGCCAATAATATGGAAATATTTGAAGAATATCTTTTTTAAATCTATCACGACACGACATCGTATTTTTCAGATTTTGAAAACATCTTTTTCATATTTCACCGTACTAAAAACCACGTGAAGTATGTAACATATCCGACAAAGGCGATAGAATCAAATTCCAGAATGAATAAAGTTTTACGGATGAGATACGTATTTAATCAGGATGTTCTCTGCTTTTCAACCACCGAGTTCTTTTTATTTTACACCTCTACAGTATAACACTTGGTGAGGAAATGATATGAAATTTCAGAATGTCTAGGCAACGGGAATTTGTACCGCGTTTGAGTTTAAGTTCTCAAATTTTAATCACCTCACATCAGTTTCAAACAGAATCTTGTTTGCGATTTGAAAAGTGCTAATGAATAATTTTGAATAATGGTACAATGTTCTAGATGTACAATAATATTTATGTAAATGTCGTATATATAAATTCCTTACCAAATATGACAATTTATGGGGACCACTAAACTACACTCAAAACAAATTTTTAAACCTTACAGCTGAGAACCACACTAATACAAAACTTAGCACATCATTGGAGTTTGAATTGAATTTAGAACTGATATCCGTCATCATCTACAATGAAATATCATAGCAAGGTTTACGGTTTTTCTGTAAAAGCACTCTGACTAAACACAGAAAGCAATGAATACAAATTGATTGATCGCTGCTGAAATACAAACCGTGTCATACTATAAAGCACTTACCTACCAGACCGACTTATCTATTCATCGCATATATTAGGTTTCCTGAAAAGTTTCTTTCGTTTTATAAGGAAAAAATAGACGCACAGTGTTTTTTGTTTTATATTAGTTTATTGAATTATGCAATGAAAATTTAACGAAATAGATCATACCTAATTCAATAAACTAATATAAAACAGAAATTATTGATCATCTATTATAATCTTATGAAACGAAAGAAACTTTTCGGATAACCTAATAAATTATTTTTATTGACATCCCAGTACTATGTGAAATTAAATTACAATAAGCTGTTCTTGAAACCTTTCTCACATTGGCAATGGCATAGATAGAATAAGAGAAAAAGGAATACAAAACCGCCTCTATTACCGGATACAAAACGATTTCATTTTCCGTACAAATTAATCAAACCGGAAATTTTCTGTAAAAGCGGGCGCAATTAATTTATATTAAAACGATAATAAAACTACTACTATTATTGATGTTATGAAGCTATACAGTTGAATTTGGCCTACTCAACTACTGCAGTTTGAACACCGGTGGACATGAAGATTATTGACAAAGCAGTATCCAGGATTAAACAAACAAATGAAAAGAATCATTGAGTTGACCACGCGAGTATTAGTTACATTTCAGCTTATTTAATGTAATTTTTAAACTGCAGACACTTATGCGAGTTCATATTTTCATAAACATAATTAAAGAACAGTGTTTAATTCATTTATTAAATGCTAGCTTTTGTTCGCGACTTCGTTCACGTGAATTACTAATATATGGAACTTTAACTTTAAGTAGATGAATTTTTATGGATGAAATACAAAATGAATCGAGATGAAATCTAGCCTGTTTTTTTTCTTGGACGCTAAATTATATAACACAGATAATCCTATCAAAATCCGTTCAGATGCTTTTACGTGATGCGTGTACAAACAGATAAGTATTTTGTGCGTAGAGAATTCGTTCCTGTAGTTGAAAATGAGTTGGAACTCATATTTTCGCATTTAAGGTGTTCGTTTCTCGCATTTTCGATTTTCTAACGACCCCTGCCGTGGGATGTTGCGCGTAGGTAGAGGGTGCCAGGCTTGGAAAAGCGTGGTCCTCACTTTGTGGATTATCGGACAAGTTGAACCTACCCTTTCGGATGGCAGCTCGCATATCCGACGCCGCACGATGTATCTGCCGCGTTATTACCGGCGGAGGCCACGAGATACCGGCTGATCTCGGCTCCTGTGGTACCAATCTAAGTCATTGTTGAGATTATCGGAGTAGCTCGACGGCCACGTCACTGTCAGTCGGGGTTCCTGTAGCCGTCGTTACTGACAGGATCAGATGACATTCACGTAAGTGGTGTCCGACAGGCACAGGCTTTGATCGATGCCGATGGTCTTGGTCCTGAGTCCCACTCGTGGCTCTGGCCCGTGGGTTCGCCTTAACCAAGGAACTTCACGCAAGTGGGCTACAGCTGCGACACGCGGTTCTGCACTTTCAACGGCCCCCCTTGCGAGAGGTCAGTACAAACAGAGAGACACAAATTTTAAAAATTAGTTTCTTGGACTCTATAGTTCATGAACTGTTATTTCTCTTATTCAACAAACGGACGCCGCCCTTTTACTGTTTCATTATACTGTTATGCGGCTTGTGGCATAAGTGGTTTATTCACAATCGTTTTACATTTAGCTCTTAACGCTCAAAGTGTGCAAAGTGTGTGGTGTCAAGCACTATCGATGTGCTGTGTTCTACTCCAAGTGTGTTTTTCAAGCACTGTAGATAAAGCTGATCAATATTCATCAACATATTGTTTCCTGAAAAAAATGTTGAAATGGTGGCGGAAATTGCTCTTTTGGGGACTAGAAACAAGCGTAATAAATGCTTATATATTTTACAAGATTTCTCAGGAAAGGAAAGAAGAAAGCGCTTTGTCACACTATAAGTTTGTCAAATTATTAGCAAGTCAGTTCGTAAGTAACTTTCGGAATAACAATGTGTATGGCAGGTCTTCCGGAACAGATAAGGAACAACGTTTCGGTGCGAAACTTCATATAATAAATCAGTTGCCGAAAGGGAAAAAGAAAAAGTGTTTTGTTTATTCACCAAAGGAAGTAATGCGGTAAAACAACAAACACTTTTCTACTGTGAGATCTGTGAACGCAAACCCGATTTGCATCCCAATGAATGTTTTAAATTAAAATGTTTAAATTAAAAAATTCCACACATTACTCAATTATAATTAATATGAACATTGTAATCAAAATTATATTACTTCTGAAATGAATGTGGCGACACTCGACAAACAAATACCACCACTGGCCACTAACTAGTGTCGGACGACGGCAGTGCAGTGGTTAGCGCCTGGGGGGCACGAGGCGGGTGTGGGTTCTCAGGGTGTAGGATCACGCTCTGGGAAACCCCGATGGATCTGATGTTCTCCCATAATCGGGTGGCGGCTGGTCGGTGCCTTTGGCGCCCGTCAGTTCGCTGATCCGGTGCGGAGAATTTCGGAGAAGTTGGTGGGCCCATACCTGCCAAGACCATTCACCTAACCTCCTTGCGGGCCCCCCCGTCACCCTGCACTGGCCTTGACCGGGGTAGGGTGCGAAAGAATGAGTGGCACCAGAATGGAAACCTTTCTTTTTATTCTTTCTAAAATCATTATGGAGAACAAAACGAATAAGATAATCGTTTACGGTGCAGGGGAGGAATACCCCAGTACTGGTGCAGTTGTGGGTAGTCAGGTCCCGCTGCGTCGTCAGCTTACGACTACGGCCATTCGGGGTGGCAGGGCAAGACCCCCAGATCGGTTTCTGCATCTGGCGAGGCGAAGAGGAGATTGAGATCCGCGGACAGGCAAGAGAGCGCGTTTCTCGCTCCTGCCTCCTGATGACGAGGAGTCGATAGCCTCGCTGAAGTCGAACCTTTCGGTAGCATCTCGGCAGTCCAGGGGCAAGAAGCGCAAGATGACTTGCTCTACCCTGGACATTCCCGTTGACCTCGTGCACGATTTAAGGACGACGACGGCCGCTGATATCAATGCGGAGATGATCAGGCAGGTCAAAATAATTGTTAAGGTGGCGACTACATCGCCCAACCTTAAGGGAACTTATATCAAGGTCCTTAAGGAGGCGGCATCTTCTCTTGCTGCTGGGGCGATGGAGTTCACCAGGTGGATTGGAACCGCCTGTAGCACCCGAGCGCTGGTACCCGTGGAAGCGAGGCCGTCGGTGCTCGAGAAGGAAAATGAGGCCCTTCGAAAAGAACTAGCGGCAATGGCGATGAGCGCGCCTCGAGTGTGTTCTCAGTGTGGTGTCTCGGCTTATGAGTCGGGGCGTCCTCCGAGAAGCGGACAGAACGATGGTAATGAGCGTCCCGCTGCCCATGCAGCGTGCCTCAGGGCTGGGTCGTTCACCCCTGAGGCACGGCCCAGACAAGAACCGGTGGCGTCGGTTCGCACCACCATCACCACCCAGTTACCATCGCTCCCTCGGAAGCAGCAGGGTGGTAAGTGGAGGGTGGTGCAGTCGAAGTAAAAGAAGAGAAGGAAGGGGAATGGCAGTAAAAGTGCGGCGGAGAACCAGGTCAACATGGCTCCGGCTACAAAAGGTGCATAGCCTGGGGGAAGGGCAAATTACACCTCGGAACCCAATGCCGCCGCACCGACAGGGACTTCAACTAAAGCCCCGAAAGGAGTGTCGGTTTCAACACCAAGGAAGGTCATCAGCGATTACTTTAACCCTGAGCGAGGGGGCGAAGGCATCGTACGCGGAAGTGATAAAGGCGGTTAGAGGGAAAATCCCGCTAGCCGAAGTTGGTATCGAGACCGTCAGGATGCGTAAGGCCATGACTTGTGCTATCATTGTAGAGGTCCCAAGCGACAAAGACCGGGAAAAGGCGTCCACGCTGGCGACGCATCTTGAACAGATCTTGGACCCGGCCATGGTCAAGGTCGCGGCCCCAGCCAGGATGACAGAGCGCGTGGTCGGGTTTGATGCGTCCGTAGGTAAGGAAGAGCTGTGGGACGCCCTGGCGCTGGCCGCGGGATGTGGCAGTGCGGAGGTACAAGCCGGGGAGATCGGCCTCTCCAGAAGCGGCCTTAACTCAGCCTGAGTGCGTTGTCCATTGGCCGGAGCGCGCAAGCTCTCCCAGGCAAGGAGGGTCGCCTTGGGCTGGTCCACTGCAAGAGTCGAAGTCATCGGGAAGAGGCCCTTGCAGTGCTTCAAATGTTTGGAGCGTGGACATGTCAGGGCGACGTGCATGTCCACGGTGGATCGGTCACACCTATGTTACAGGCGCGGCGAATCCGGCCACCGTGCTAGAGGCTGTCCTGCCTCGACACCCAAGTGCCCCTTGTGTGAATCTTTGGATGCACCTGCCGCCCACCGTATTATGGGTAGGGCGGCGTGCAGTCCCCCCAAGACAAGGAAGAACAGGCGGGAACCCGCCGGCGCTACTGCCAGGCAACTACTTACTAGGCAAGGCAACAACGCGGCTAGCCAGCCGCTAGTCGGAGGAAACACTGCCAAGGCAGTAGATGGCCGTGAGGAGGCTATGGATTTAGTACCATAAATTCTACCGCGTCCTCCAGACAAGTTTGGGCCGATCGAGGCGGGCGCAAGACCTGCTCATCCAGACCATCCAGGAGAGCAGGGTCGTTTTGGCGGTTGTGGCCGAGCCCTATCGAGTGATCGATTCCCCTACATGGGTGACGGACCTGGAGTGCTTGGTCGCCATGACTTGGACGTCAACGCGAGGCACGTCCGCCTCCGGTACCCTTCTTGATCGTTGCAACGGATTCATCGCGATCGAGTGAGCCGGCATGGTGGTATTGGGTGTTTACGTTTCTCCCAACAGCGTGTGTGTGACGTCAGTCCACATTAGAGGCAAGATTTGTGCGTACCCTCAATTACTTCAAGGACCCACTGTTCCTCGGGCGACACTCTACCTAGACCAGGTCATACACCGCGGGCAAGATGGGAACCAAATGTCCGCACATCCTTACTGCATACCCTCAATAGTCTTAAGGATCTATTATAAATCTCAGGAATTTTCTAGCTAAAGTCCTTCAGACCATACAATCTTCCATTTACTGAATCGTTTCTAAAGCTTATTGTTTACTACGGGAAGACACGAGAAAGTTATTTTTTCTCACGTACGATACTTCACACTAGCAACTATCTATCGAGGGCGGCTAAGACCCTTCCTAGTCCACCAACCTTCTTTTATCCAATCAGAAGCAATGTCTACTGCTCTCACTTTCCTAACCAAATTGTCATGAACAAATCCGATGGTCCCTTGCTTTAGACACACCCATCACTAGCTTTCCTCCGGCGCAACATCGTCACTTTATTTACTTATTCTTCACCGTTAGAATAGTCAATATCTCTCCGATCAGTTACGATTATTGTAAACATTGCTGTGTTATACAATAAAGTTCGTTAGAAAATAAAAATAGTAGTTGTGTCACGACTCAACCTCCTTATCTTTATAATCTAATTGTTAATTTTACGTGACATTTTGGCGATCCTGCCAGGATCCATTCGCTTTTGTGAAAACGAAATCACGATTTCGGCGTACGCGCATAATTGAAGATTGAAGGATCAGCGAACCACTACGAATCTTTATTACTACGAAGCTCTGCAGCAACTTTCAATGTTCCACTACGGTGAAACTAGACGAGAGAACTACGGCCAGCGCAGAGTAAGCCTACGAATAGGATTCGGAATCTAGAACCAACCAGAGAGGAAACACCCCAGAGGCTCCTCAATGGCCATAGCTACTACGGTAAGCTGGAAATCTGGATTCTTTTGCCAAAAACAGAAGGAGAAGAGACAGCTTCTCTAGCAATTCAAGTACAGATAGCACAGATAGTGCAACCAATATAATAATGGCAACGTCACGAAAGGATATCGAAACTATAGATAATTCGACTCGTGTCATACTTGTTGCGATCGAATCTCTTATGCGACCCATAGACGCGATAAACAAACAAGAAAGGGAGGAGGGTCAACTCCTCGATAAAAAAATCGAACTGCAAAGAAAAGCAATTGTTGAATTGATGTCAGAAATTGGAAGTCAAGAAACTACTAAAGAAGCGATTAGTGGGAGTTGTCAGGATAGTTTAGTTTCTAATAGTTTGAACAAGAGCTTGGAGAAAGAAGACGTTACTGTAGAAAATGAAGAGCTGGTTTTGAAGGAATTTTCAAAAGAATTGCAGTCTAATGTAGAAAATTCTTTTGGAAAAAAAGTATCAATTGACACCAACTCACAGGATTATATTTTCGTTAAAACAGACTTAATGTTTGATGCCAATAGCTTGACAGAACAGCAGAAAGGGTCTTTGAAACGAAGGAAAGAAGATATTGCAGCATTGTATAATGATTTGTCACAATCTTCATCACAAGATACTCAAAATTTACAAGAATGGTTTGATAAAAGAACTAAAAGTTTAGGAGAAGCAGAGAAAGATCATAACAAGAAGGATAACATTTCAATAAGAAATATTTTGGACAATGATACAAATAGAGAAAACATACAAATCGCCACATATACCTTGACTTTTAGGTGGTTACGATCCTTTCGCTCCTGTATATAAAAAGGTTCGCGATAATTGACTCCGATGTTGGTGAAGGGGCGAGATTCGATTATTCTCGTCTCAGGTAGATTTCCCATAACATAATCTGCTGTAGTTTTTGTTGGTGTTCTGTTCGGATAACGAGTCCTTGTAAACATTCCTGGTTGTTGGATGCCCATTTATGGATATTCCAGCCGGCGAGTTTGAAAAGTTTAGTGAGCTCCGCCTTGAGTGACAGTGCCTCGTCCTTCGTATCGGCTCCAGTGAGGACGACGACGTAGAAATCTCGCTGCAGGACTGACGAGGCTTATCGGAATCGATGTCTCTCGTCGTGTGCCAATTGTTTAAGACACCGAATAGTTAAATACAGGGAGACAACCCGAACGTCACGGTATTGAGTTGGTATATATCAATCTCGCCATCGGAGTTGCGCCACAGAATTCTTTGATATTTTCAATCTTCTGGACGAACGAGGAATTGCCGGTACATCTCATCCACTTCAAATCCCGAACAATGTGTGTGTTCTGTTTTATTTAATATTGTTTGGTTTTGGTTTTGGTTTTGGTTTAACTCCTACATAGTTTGTCTAAACCCTTCAGAATCAAGCATATTTTTAATATAGTTTCACTTTTTGGCAGGTCAGTGTATATAAATCTCAACCATTATGGCATTACAGGATTGTCGCAGTAAGGTTGGAGCAAGCCACTACTACGTCTCTTATATCTATTCAGTGAGTTATTATTATTTGTATTAAAGTCTTTGGCTCACATATTTAATTTATTGTGTGGAAAGACATCGAAATATATTCTGTTGACGCGCATCAATCACTTTCTCTCTTGTTCTGTGCATATATATCCTAAATATTGAATTTATTATTATACACAACAGGATATTACAAAAATGTATATCAATCTAATAGAAAATGTTTGATGATGAGTTTTAGGTGGATTATAGTATTAGAATGAAAATTATATTTCTTGCTATTATAAAAGAAGAACAATCCGTGTACAATTTTTTATACTAAAACTTTTCTTAAACAGCAATTTATCGTTTGTTAATGCAAAATTGTGAAATGACCCGTATATAATAAATTTATTTTTAATATATTTTGCCAGAAAGTAAGTGATTTCGCTTAATGGTATTTAGCGGTGATGAAGAAGAAAGCATTATGTAATATTAATATGTAATACAAAAGTACTATTAATTAAAAAATTAATTGTTAATTGTTTTAGTAAACATATTTGTGAATGAGAATCGTGAGGTCTGAATCGCTATTATTGATGCCGATCCACTTAGCATATATGTAATACATGTAGTATTGCTTTGTCTAACACACTTTGAGGTTTCCAGGAAGTGCCGTGTGCAGAAGGAAAAGAATTCTGACGTTTCGCCAGCATTGCTTCAGTTTCATCAGGACGTCGCATTGATTCTGGTATGCGTTTGAAAAAGTATTCTTTTATGTACGTCTGTTTATTTAGAGTGGTGATCAGGGTAACGAAGATTTCCGGTTGGGAGTTGCGTATCAGTGATCGAGATGATGTGGATTTCCGGAATCATTTAGTAGTATTTCTAATTAGTCAGTTGATGAATTAAAAATGGGGATAAATCCATGTACTCACACTTTTTTAGTTTCGCCGATATAGAATGAGTAGGGTATTTTGTAAACTCCCGGTATCTGTAGTTGTTCGAGTGAGTCCTTAGGAAAAGTGAGTATTTCTAAAATCTTGGTGCGTGTAAGGAAAGCCGCTGTGATATCATTCTTGTGGAAAATTCTTCTGGTATGGCTGACTTAATGTATGAAAGGAAATCCATGTAGTAGAAAGATTGAACAGTTTGGATTGTCTTGTGAATTTGTGTTCTTGGATTCGAGATTGATGATACTATTGATCCTGGTAAGGTTGAAACTGTTTTGGATGAATGTAGTCCTGATATGATTCAACTCTGGTTCCAGGTGATCTCGTTCGCAAATATTGATGATACGATTTACCAGTAGGGGCATGACTGAGTTCCTTTGGATCGGGTGGTGTTAAGATAACGCATGAAGGTATCAACGTGCGTAATCTCCTGTAAACTCGATAGCAAAAGGAGCCGTGGAGTCCAGGTACGTCCAGGAAAGATAGCTGGAGGCTGGCTTTTATCTTCATAATGGAATTTATATTTGTGTGGAATGAGTTGAGGAGAACAAGAAAATTAGATAGATTTCTAGTGCCATGGGGTCATATCATCATATCATATACATACCGCTTTCTTGAAGATACATTCTTCGAGGTGCTCCATGAAAATGTCCATAATGACCGGTGAGATGGATGGATCCATTGTTGCTTCTAAAATTTGGCCATAGTATCCTTCTTTCTTTGTACATTCCTAAACATATTCTTTCTCTAATTTTATTCACCCGCCCCTGGTTATCATCAATCCTGCACATTTGATAACCGGAGCTGACGGACCCACCTATAAATTTTCTCAATTTCCACTTTCTCCTCCGTACTCTTCTTTCTCTATCCTTCTTCTACCTTTCCCTATTTATCATTCTCCACGCAAAATCGTAAAAAAAGGGATTTCCGGCGCGGAGGCAATCAATATCTTACCGTCGCTGAGGAAATTATCCAAACATACCCGCTCCAACCGGTATTAACACCCGTTCTAACTAACTAGTCTTATCTATAGTTTGACTTACAGTTGAAAACCTTGTTTTACAGAAAATCAAGTGCACAGCAGAATCATCTGGTGACCCCGATGTGACTCGTGTTAACACCAAATTTGTTTTTTTGGGTGCAATTTAGTATTCAGTATAGTAACGTGATGGTCAGCGTAAATAGCATACGATTGCGTTATCGTACGCATACCAGGGTTTTGTGATTTTGTGGTTTTGTGCAGGTGAACATCTATGGAATACCGTTAGACGTCTATGGAATAACTACGACAAGCACCAAATACGTCATGAGTGCTCTGCGCCCCCAATACGCAACGGAGGGAAAAACCACTGCCGATGGGACTATTCGAGAAATTAAAAACGGAACTGATCCGCTGGCGTATCACAAGAATAGGAAACACGTTGTTTTTCTGGAACACGTAAAACTAAGCGATCGGAGATACTTGCAGTTTCTTTGGCACCTGCGTCGTCCACCGGGTAGCAATTTTTTGAAGGATTAGTGTGAACCTTATGACTATATAAGCTGCTGACTAACATCCAAATAATCCTGGCCACACAGAAGGACGCAAATCTCGACACAGTGACTGAACTAGTAGACGTCATCGCCGAAACATTGTCACAGTAGCATGTTGCTAAAACATCGTGCCGTCCAATGCAGGTAGTGAATGCAGATACCAACTCTCTTGAATCATTTCTGCATTTCAATATAAAATTGTTGCGGTTCGTCAGGAGGTGCCCGATGATTGCCTCCTTCCCGCCCCCGAAGAGACATGGAGCCTTGTTCGCGCTCGCGAGACCGCGTCGGCAACGATTGGAAAATCGTTTGGCTCTTTTCTCAAAAAAATTATCCACAACAATACAGAAATTCGCTGCCTACGACAGAGAATTGCTTGCTATCTATCTTGCAATCGTACACTTTCGGCACATGGTCAAAGAAACTGTTTTCAACAGAAGCCAGAAAAATTCATCGCCAAATAAATCTGACGTTCAAACCTTATTAACGAACTCAGTATATATATCCGGCACATATCAGGAAAGAACATCGCTGTGGCTAATGCGCTATCAAGGATTTTGAAGTGTTGATTAATTCACAAGAAGAAGGCGAGGGGAGTTATGAGCAAAAGGAGGCTGGAACCAGGAAAAAAAGTGTATTGCTTTCTTTGAGAAATTCTTCCGCCGACGTGCTTTCAACATATTACCAAACGCAACACACCGAGGGATCAAGGTGACGGCCAAACTCGTGACTCAACGTTACGCTGACGTAACGTAAGATCGATTGTCAGAACAATCGATGATAGCAGGTTGCAAAAGATGGGCTCAGAGTTGTCCGCCATGCCAACGTTCTAAAGGTCTCGGGAACGTATCGACGGCTCTCGTCTCCTCCTCACGACCACCAAGATTTACGTCGACTGTTCCGCGCGTTGACCCGAGGCAATACCCTTTTGTGACTAAGAAGCAGGTACCATAATCCGAGTCTTTTACGAGGATTGACTTGATGGTTCGGAATGCCATTGAGGATCATAACAGATCAGGGTAGACAATTCGAGTTTGATTTTTTTCACAAAGGTCATGACTGTCCAGGAACGAATGATAACTTTCGATTTCTTGGCGAATGGAGATTCGTATACCAACTATCAATTTTTATTTAAGGCTTCCAAGCAAACTCTCAGTAAATCGAAAGCTGTCATTGCAGGATTCCAAAGAAGACGTAAATTGTGTAGGTGACTGCGTCTGTAGATCTTGTAATGGATGGATTGGGTGCAATACTTATGAAATGGCACGAATTTTGGTAAAACATAGTTTACTAGGTTGAACATATGTGGGAGAAAAATACACATCTTCTTTGCAACAACAAAGTAGATCCATACAGTCTGTGTGGAAGTACAACAATTTCTAGTTTAAAGTTTTATAATTAACCAACTGAACGCATGTCAACAGTTATCTTTTACTTATGTTAAATTTTGTATGATTTAAATTATCTCCCGCCTTAACAGAAATCGTTTTAAAGATGGAAGTAGGAAAAAAGCAGGTGATGGTTGTGCAGATCTTTGTTCGATAGACGAAGACTGCATAGGGTTGAGTCTTTGTCTATACAGGAAAAGGAAAAGGTATCTGATTATAGAAACCTCTACCCGCATTGAGAATATACCTTTTTTATTGCACACTGAATAGGTTCTTGTTTTTGAGGATTTTTCGTTACGCTTGAAATATTGCAAGCGAAACTTCCTCTTGAAGTATAGCCACCGCTTTTTTTAAAAAATCTGCATCGTTCTCAGTTGTACCCCTAATTTGAATGTGAAAAATATTAGTTTCAATTAGCATGAAATCTAAAAGTTTTCCATTATTTTTCGATTAACTGTCGACTAAAACCCGAAATATTGTTGTTACAATTAGATATTATATAATGAAAAAAACTTTGAAATACGTTGAGGTTTAAATAATTTCAAATTTCAATTGGGGAACTAATTCGTAGAAAAATGAAATTACTTCTCATTCCGCAGATACCGAAAACGCAGGAATTGTTAGCAAATAAACATGACGAATTATGGAATTTTCCCGCTGTTTGGCTGCCCCACACGACAAATACGTTCTTTTTCAATCTCCTATGAATAGGGAAAGTGGGTATTTTCATTACGTATGTAATGCCCATGTTTGTCTGTACAACATTTTAAAGAAATACAAAAAATTCAACTAACATGTACATTTCATCAGGCACCTTTTATTAAGAGATAAATGGCAAGGAGGTTCATGGAACTTCACTCAAAACAAAACGTTGTTTAAATATTAAAAGAAATATTGCAGAAAAGTGAATTCTCAGCACTCCAAAGTATTAATACTTCTTAAATTGACGTTAACAAAACTAAAATGGCAATATTTTTGTAACAGTTTAATATTTTGTTCGATAACCTTTTTGTTCAATAACATGTTTTTAAAAGTTGAATATGTTAAAGATTATTTTTGTTAGTAATTGGTGCTGTATTTTATTTCTCTATTGAGACGAATGTATCATTTATCGTAAGTCTTTCCTATTGCTTTTTACTAATTCTACGATCTAGTTCATTCCATAGAGAAGGTTGTACTTCCGTAAAAAACCTGTTTTCAGTATCTTAGTTTGATAACTTAAATTTGTGATATCTCAATATTCTTACAAATTAAAAGTGCATTTTTCTTTGGTTTATCTTGTAATTGTTGTTATGAAACAGTATTTTACATTAACAGATTTTTTATTGTTATATAATATTTTATGTTATATACTTTTACGATATTGTGGCAAGTAGCTAAAAAAAATATGCTGATTTATTGTTTGATGATCTATTGGACCATAAATGGAAGAGAAATGAATTGAAAATTTCCGAGTGTCACGTTCAATTTAGTTGCCGCATTCGATAACGTTAACGGACATTTAATACAATTGGCAATAAGTTCCACTTTCGGCTAATCTTCTATGTGCGGGAATACTGGCATGGGAGAGGATTAACCCTTTCGCTTCGGGTGCCGCTTATAGGCGGCGCCGGCTAGATGACCTGTAGGTACGGCTGCCGCTTATAGGCGGCGACCACGCGACGAAGATGTGTCGTTTGTAGAAAAAGTGATAAAATATCCAAATCACGATATGAGTGTAAAGATTGCAATGTTGGCTTATGTATAGATCCTTGTTTTAAGATATATCATTCAGAATTATGTTACTAATCTTTACAAATTAATATATAATAATCTTTACAAATTAATATATTAATATATTAGCTAATTTACTTTTCATAATTAATTATATTAAACGTTTTATCGTAACGTCTTGTAAATATGTAAATATGTAATATATTACCTGTAATTTTGTAAGCCATTTCATATTAAAGATGTAAATTATACTTATCATATTGGAGCAAAGATTGTTTTATTATTGTTTTATTCAGCACAATTGTTATTTAAGACTTAGAAAAATATTTATACAGCAATCACGCCACTGTGCGCATTTGTGGCGCGCGCCTCCGTACAGGTAGAGCACTTAGGCGGACTGGACTGCCGAAGCGAAAGGGTTAAAGTTGATCGAAAGTAAATTAACAATATGTAATGATTTATTCAAATCTTACTCGATTTCGATATTGACAATTGACTGACAGACTGACGGATATAAAATTCTGCGGTTGACAAAATGGTAACTAACTCTTCGATAGTGTTTCGCACGTTCGCGGGGAGACGCGATCTCGAAAAAGCGCGCCAACGGGAGTCGTAAATTCCCGTTACGATCTGTTAATCGACGCCACAAATCGTTCGATCCCTTATTTCTTGTGGGATAATAAGGGTAGTTAAATTAAATATAACGCTGCTTTTAACAAGTTAATATATATGTCGGGTTGGAATTTACATTAGAATTAACGTTAGGATTAAGGGCGCGTAACAATTCTTCATTTGGATTATCCATCGTTTTACAAAGCCGAGGTTATATGTACACGTATATACAATACTTTTACAAGGTTTAACGATTATTGAGTTTAACGAATAATATGGTTAATAAATAATAAGATTATCGAACAATATGATTATCGAATACTAAGTTTTATGAATAATAAAGATAACGAATATTAAGTTTAATGAATAATAAGATAACGAATAATAATATTAATAAACGCTATTAACGAAGTTCTTGGGTTCAAACGAATCCACGGTCAACGGGATAACTCTTTACTATGCGTAGAATAATACTGGCACAAATACGTTTACTGAGACGCTCGGTATAAATTGCTCGATGTGTCACTCTCCAATGCGATCACATGAATAGAGGCCTGATGGAAACTTTCCTCGCTGTACGATTGCATTTGTTTTTTACATACTCATTGGAAGCATCGAGAAAGTTCCAATCGCCGTTGCCAAGCAACCTTTGTCTGGAGTCTGCCCGTCAATATAACGTGTGTCCCATTACATTGACACCTCCAAGGCACAACCCATGTGGCCAGGCCCGCTCCTGAGGCCGCACGCCGCCACAACTACCTTTCCAGGGAGAACCATACAACCACTCCACACCCCCGTCAGGCAAAACGTCCATCCCGTGACCGTGGCTACGTTCGGCGACGAGTTGTCACCTCGAGCCCAATCTCGCTATCACAAATCTTGAACAATTACAATCAGATTAAACGACAACAATTGCTTAATTACGGTCATGATAAAACCCAGGCTAAAGTATTAGAGGACTTTCCCAAAATTGTAAAGGGAAGGCTCCGGTCTTCCTTTCATCTCCGACATATATTTGATCGAACCAACAACTTAGGTGTAATACAAAAATGAATGTGTGATATAAACAACTACGAGTGAGTACGACCTGAGACTCTGTTCGCGTTGTCGCGTCTGATGATGTATGTTGTAGACTGACTGTATTCGACTGATTGACTCGAGGGGATAGAATGCCCAGTGACTCGAGGTGTTAGCAAGTCAGATGTTGACTGTTCGGTAGTCCCGGCGCGCCCGGTCTGATATCGAGGCCGGCGCGCCATCTATCGAGCAGGGCCCGCGGAGCCCGAACCCTAGCGTCGTCGCTCACCGGGCCGATCCCGCCCGACAGACCCCGAGTGCGGAGATAAATCTCGCGACACCTCAGCGCCTGCAATTCGAACAGGGTGGGGGATCCCGCGAGCACCGCCGCTGCCGCCTCCGAAATAGTGCGGAAGCCCCTCACTACTCTGATGGCCGTCGTCCTATGAAATCTGCTGACCACCCGGAGACTGCGATTGCTGGCCATCCGGTCCTCTGCCCAGATCGGAGCTCCGTAAAGGAGCCTCGATCGCACCACGCCGGCGTACAGCCGTCACAACCCGACGCCCGGCCCGCCCAGCCGAGGCAGCAAACGTCCCAAGCCGTTCGCCGTTGCCTCGACCGAGGGTGCCAGGCGCTCGAAATGAGCGCCGAAGGTCCAGTGGCTATCGAGGGTCAGACCCAGATATTTCATAATGGCTCCAACCCTGATCTCGGTCCCCTCCAACCCCAGGCAATAACCTTCTGCAGGCGTCCCGTGATCAGCTCTTCGGCAAAACCACATTGCCTCGGACTTCTCGGGGGAAACCTCCAACCTCAACCCTTTGATCGTGGCGACCACGCAGGCCACCACCAGTTCCGTCAAGCGGACAAGTCCTACCCAACGTCGAGCCCCATGCCAGCGTCACGTAAAATTATCACCTAAATTATAAAGATGAGAGGGTTGAATCGTAACACAACTACTATATTTATTTTATTTATCAAACTTTATTATAGATTCGATAATCACAATTACACTTCACTCCAACAACTTTACACAGAACTTAGTTACACAGATCGGTATGTATGAATCAAGTACGCGACTGATCTAAGGGAAGAGATTGGTAAAAATATGTTGACTATTCTAAAGATACAGAATAAGTAAGTCTTACTGACGATACTGTGTCTGAGGAAAGCTAGGGGTGGGTGTGTCCAAGAGCACGAGATGAGCTGATTTGTTAAGGGCAAATTTTGTAAGGAAAGTGAGGGAGATAAATATTGCTTTGATTGGTTAATACAATGGTTGGTGGACTAGGAAGGGTTTTTACCGCCCTAGAGAGAAAGTTCCTAGTGGAAGGCTTCCTATGTGTGAAAAGCTAATATTCCCGTGTCTTCCCGTAGTAACAATAAGTTTTAGTAAAGGGTCAGTAAAGGGAGGTTTGTATGGTCTGAAGAACTTTAGTTAGAAAATGCCTGAGATTTATGATGGCTTCTTAAGAATATTGAGAGTATACAGTAAGGATGTGCAGACATCTGGTTGCCATTCTGCCCGCGGTATGTGGCCTGGTCTATGTAGAGTGTCACCTGACGTAACAGTGGGTCCTTGAAGTAATTCTAATGTGAATTGATGTTACACCAGCACCAGCGTGTCGTCGGCGTAACTGGGGGCATTGGCGTCCGAAGTACCGCGTCCTATGCGATGTCCCACAGCAACGGGGTCAATACCGACCCCTGCGGGACACCGCGGCACACCGTCCTCCCCACTATCTCTCCGCCCCGCCCGGTGTAGACGATACTACGGTCTCGGAGGAACGCCCGGACCACACGCCGCAGGTAAGCGGGCACTCGATGGAACTCGAGGGCCCGGTCTATCCTATCCCAGGGGATGCTGTTAAAGGCGTTGACCACGTCAAGCGACACGGCCAACGCCACGCAACCCCGCCGTTCGGCCCTTTCGACGAGGGTGCGGACACGAGCGACAGCGTCGATCGTAGATCGCCCCCTACGGAAGCCGAACTGGGCGTCGTGCAGTCCGGGGGCACGTCGGGACAAATGCGACTCGAGATGAGCGGCTACCACTCTTCCGAGCAGTTTGCCAGCCTCATCCAATAAATACACCGGCCGAAAGGCGGAAGGCGGTCCGGAGACCGTCCTGGCTTCGACAACAGGACCATCCGTTCGCCAGCCGTGACCGTGCTCGCACAGTTCTCGTAAAGACGGCAGCGTCCGTGACCGGGGGGATTACGTCGCTGAGCGCCATCTCCTTCCACCATTCCTCCGCCTTACGGAGGAGCAGAGCCTTGAGATCCTCCAACAGATCTCGAGGCCCTGAACCACTGGACTTTTTGGTTCCTTCCCCGGCCACAGGTTCATTACTCCCCGCCCCACCGGAACAGCGGAAACGGCTAGACGCTGGCCAGGAGTGCAGCTGCGGTGGGGGAGGGGGCCCATAATCGTTCCCGTTAGGCTCCTGGGAGAATTTGCTTTCGTCCCCCTCGTGGTGGAATTCCCCATCGCATGTCTACCACCGTCGGAGGTTCCTCCTGTCACTGCCCTCTCCGAGCATTTCTTCGTCAGCCGCTCCACCGTGTCTTGGAGACGACTGACCTCGCTCACCAGATAGCGCACCCTCCTCCGCAGGTATCCTCCTGCCGTCCTCCTGTTCCTGACTGTGGTTCGACTCCGGTTCTTCCACAATCATCAGCCCGATGGCCTCAGTCCTCGCGTCATCACTCCGCGCGTCGTTCTCGCCAACCTCGCCGTCGCGGATGCGGAGGCAGCAAAGATTGGCCATGATCGAAGCGACGGCGGAGGTGGCGACCGTGCGCTGCTGCAGCTCAGCGCCAGACGCTCTGGTCCTCCGCGAGGCCAACTTCAACCGCCTCACGCTCGTCCCCTTCAGGTTCTTGGCGGTGACGGCGATCCTTTCTATCTCCTCCATCTCCCTCATGATCTCGGCCCCGAGGTCGGCGGTTGTATAGCCAACCCTTACGCGCGAAAGTTCCGCCACCGACTCCAGCGGCTCATGGCCGGTGGTGGAGAAGGAGGCGGCCACAGCCACGGCCTTCGGTGCCGGTGCTGGTGTCGGTGTACACCCCACGCCCCACGCCCCACGCCCCACGCCCCACGCCCCACGCCCCACGCCCCACGCCCCACGCCCCACGCCCCACGCCCCACGCCCCTCTTCTTCCTTTTATCGGGACCCGGCAGCAACGCGGATTCCGAATCCCCCGCGGTCGCGTCCACCCATTGCGCGCGACGACCCGCGCCTCTGCAGCAACCGCCAGCGGTGGAGGAGGCACCTTCCGCGGACCCAGTGGCCCAACAGTACGACCGCTTGCCGAGCGCGCTCGCGGCAGCCGAAGAGGAAGAACACGACGACATCTCGTCGACGGATCTCACCCTCCCGCCGCCGAGCTTGTAGTAACTAGCGATCATACCATTAACTTTTCATTTAACTTAACATTTCATAACACTCCCCTTTGATCGTAGTTTCTACAAGCCCCATAGCTTTAATAAAAAATTTAGTCTTAACTCTATTTAAACCTTTGGTGAGAACGTCAGCAACATTCTCGGAACTAGGTATATAGGTATAATCTAGTATTCCCTTCGATACGCAGTTCTTAACATAGAAATAACGCACTTGGACATGCTTAGAGCTTTGAGCAACTACTTCATCTTTGTACCATGAAATAGCTCCGATGTTATCACAAAAAATCTTGCATGGGCGAGGGCAATATGACAATTGACCCAACTTCCTTGACAGTAAGGAAATTCACACAGCTTCCCTTGCTGCTTCTTGCATCGTCGCGAACTCCGCTTCGCATGTCGATTGAGCAATAATTTGTTGTTTCTTGGACAACCAACCACCAGCGAGTATGAAGATATACCCCCTCCTAGATTTCCTAACTACCGAACAGCCCGCAAAGTCCGAATCACAAAATACCTTCAAAGGTTGTCCTGTCTTTTTGTACACTAGCTTCAAGCCTTTGGTCTTTAGCATGTACTTAAAAATTTGCCTCACTGCTTTCCAATCGGATACAGTCGGGTTTGCGCATCTTTGACTTAATTTCCCTATTGCACATGCAATATCAGGACGACTTACAGTTGCTACATACATAATATGCCCTACATCTTGTTCGTAAAACTTGTTATCGAAGGGCTCATCACGCTCAATGTCAAAACCGGCCTCACACTCCTTTGCTAGCGGTGTTGTCACTCCAACCTCATGAGCAACGTCAAACAGATCCAGCATTTGACCTATCTGTACGGATTGATCAAATACAACAGTGGCACTGTTTGGCATACTCAGGTGAGTGGATAGAAACTGAATATCGTTACCCAACATCCTAACATCTTTTTTTTTACGTGGGGGAAATCCTCATGGATACTCGGCGTTGCCTAAATCCACAATAACCGGTTAGTGTCGGACTCTTACCGACTAAAACCCCCATGATTGTCCTCCTGACGCCTGGTAGAGGTGACCTGGGGGTTCTCTTGCGAAATTTTCCAGGGATGCAACTTTGGCGTCTATCTCCTTGTTGATGTTGAAGGGAGGCTTCCCAGTTTTGCTTCTGAGCCATTACGTCCCCAGGGGACCTGAATCCGGGGGAAAAACAGGTCTAGCACGTCTTTGTCAACGCCCGCACGGAGCGGTCACCCATCCTTGTCCGCACCGCGGCCGTTGCTGCTTAACTTCCTTGATCGGCCGGGAACGGGTGTTTCCAGCGCGGCCAACGGGCGTTGACGACATCCTAACATCTAATTTCTTCTTAACTCTAGTTTTGAACACTTCAATACTATCCTTCGTCCCAAACACAAGAATGCCACCCACATACACAGCTACAATCAAATCCTTGGATGCATTCACATACACACACGGATATCTCATACATGGGTTCAAACTCATACCTTTCAAAATGCTGTTAATATGTCTAAACCCTGCTTGCTTCCCCAGCTTGCTTCAGTTCATACAGGCTCTTTTTAGGTTTGCACACGTATCGACTCCTGTCTTTTCCTGGAACTTTAAAAAATTCTGGTTGCTCTATGTATATATCCTCATCCAGAGGACTGTTGAGGTATGCACACTCCACATCAATTGCTCGTAACCCCATTCATTCTCTGCACACAGAGCAAGCAGAATTCTTAGAGTTCTGCGTTTTACTATTGGACTGAAGGTCTCAGAATAATCTACTCCAGGCCTCTGCCAAGATCCCCGAGCTACAAGCCTAGCCTTATATCTATCAGGGTCTCTCTTCGTGACAAGCACCCACTTTCAGTCAATAACGTTTCTGTTCGAGGGTCTTTGCACAATGTCCCACACATCTCTATTTTTTAGATTGTCTAACTCCTTCGTTATTGCATCAGTCCACTTTTGAGCGTCAGGCCCCTTCAGGGCTTCATACACATTCACAAACACACACATGCTTTTAGTCTTGCAAACGGTTGCAACATGAGCGCAACTATCACACGTTTTTGGTTTATGTAATCTTGCCGACCTCCTGGGCACAGTCGGTACACTCATAACCACCCTCCGATTATTCTCATTTGTTAAATTTTTCATAAAATAGTCAGTATCGCCTTCATCGTTTTCACCGTCACTTTTGTTGAAGGTCACCAATTCTAAGAAAACTCTACATCTGGTCTTTTTAACTTTCTCCAACATATTGAAGCCATCGACAGCGTATAGACAGAGGACTGCGACGAAGGCAGACCATAAAACAGTCGACAGGCAACGGTGGCTTCAAGGGTTTTGTCAGTTATAGAGTAACACTGCTAGCGTGCGGATCTGGACCAGCTCATATTATTATTATACTTGTACTTTCACTTCTATATTTTAGAATATATTTTTCTATCTTATAATTTATCCACGCGTCTTTGTCTTTATTCGCCGAATAACCTCAACAGGTTATGGGCCAGGGCTGTAAATTATAAGGTAGCAACGCGAAATTCACTTCGCGTGACCAGTGGCGTTTTGTCACACTTTTGGAGGAAGATGACGACCTGATCAACGTGTGTGAAGGAAATCTGTGTCATCCAGGTAACAGCGCGGAGAAAGAAGTCGCCCGTCAAAGATTTTTGAAGGCAGATCGGTTAGCGAGGAAATTAATTGTGACCTCAGTAGGAAGGAAACCGTTGGATCTTCTTCTATGTTGCACAACAGCACATGAAATGTCGAAAAAGTTGAATACGGTATATGACATGAAGTCGGATGAGAATCTGAATATGGTCTAGAAGCAGTTCTTCGATTTTAAATGGGAAGAATCTGAAAATGTCTCTTACAACTTACCAAAGTTGGAGTGAAATTGGCGAGAAAATGCTGATAACGCGTATTTTATCGGTGTTACCAAACAAATTTGACCATTTTCACAGTGCGTGGGATTTGGTGGAAAAAGAAAAGAAGACCTTAGACAGGCTTAGTACCAGGCTGATGACGGAAGAAATCAGATGGAAGAAAGACGACCAGGAAATATCGGTGGCGCTGGTAACAAAAGGCAACAATTATAAAAGGGAACAGCAGAAGCAGTCAAGCAAACGTGAATACGAGAAACAAGGACCAAGTTGTTTCAACTGCGGAAAAGTTGGCCATCTAAAGAAGGATTGCTTTAGATGCTTTATATGCAAAAGGAAAGGTCATACCAGCAAAGATTGCTTCAAAAACAATAAAGGAAACAGCAGTAGAGAGAACCAGGAACTCAGAAATCAAAATCGAGATCAGAGCAGAATTGGCCTATTAGGAAGCACCTCGGCGATGCAAGCGGTAAACCATGATGTTTGGATAATCGACTCAGGTGCTACGGATCACATGACAGGACGACAAGTATGGTTCAGCGTCTTCGAAAAATTCGAGAACACAGTGAATATAGAAATCGGCGATGGTACGTTTATGGATGCGTGCGGCAATGGAAAAATCAAAGTAGAGACTTTTGTGGACGGCAAATGGGTAGCATGTACAATGAACGATGTCTTGTATGTACCAGGTATGAAAAGAAATCTATTTTCCATTAGATCTGTCGCAAGGAGAGGCATAGATTTCTGTATTTTAAAGGAAGGGAAAAAATGTATGTTTTTACAAAACCAGAAAGTAATAGCAAGAGGTTCTGTTATCGGAAATTTATATAAGGTCGATATGCGAGATATTTTACCGTCAGTTTGCAATCTTAGCAATAGAGCGGAGTCAAACGCGGACACGCTACAGTTATGGCCCGAACTAGAAACTGCGAAATTTGTTAATTTAAGTTTACGGAAAATCGTCGAGCGCGAAGATGTCTGTGCGCAGAGCGATAGAGCATGTACGTATGAAATTGAAGAGAATGAACATGAAAAAGAACCTGTAACTAGCGAGAATGTGAGACAATTGAGAGATAGAGGTAAGATCAAACGAACCGATTTTTATGGTAACCCAGTAACGTACGTAGCGGAAAAATTACCGGTGGATTTTAACGAAGCGATGAGATCCGAAAAGAAAGAGTTATGGAAAGCGGCTATGAATGATGAAATGAAATCGCACCATGAAAATAAGACATGGATTCGTGTAGAAAAATTTAATATGAATGAGACAAACAGTGTTTCTACACCTATCGAGACTAACTGGAGCAAAAGTAACATAGGTAATAATGATTGTAACGCACCATACAGAGAAGCTGTAGGAAACTTAATGTTTTTACAAACCGTAAGTAGGCCAGACATTAGTTTTGCATTAAATATAGCGTCGAGACACTCAGAGAAACCAAACAAGCACCAGTGGAAATTAATCAAACGAATTTTGCGCTACATAAAAGGGACCGCAGACGTGGGACTCCTATATACGAAAGCAGGCAGTCTCGAAACCTTTAGCGATGCTGACTATGCAGGCGACAAAGAAACAAGAAAGTCGACATCAGGCGTTGTGTGTAAGTATGCGAATGCGACCATTACATGGCAATGTAAGCGACAACAATATATAGCTCTATCTACGACAGAAGCTGAGTATGTCAGTGCAGCCTCAGGAGCGAAAGAAATTATGTGGCTAAAGAAAATATTTTTTGAATGTAAAATAGAGATTTTTAAGTATGTGCTATGTGTAGACAATACTAGTGCCGTGAAATTAATTAAGAATCCAGAATTCCGTCAAAGAAGTAAGAATATTGACGTATGATATCATTTCTTGCGAGATTTATATAATAGAGGAGAAATTGATGTAACATATGTAACAAGTGAAGAGCAATTGGCAGATATATGTACAAAAGCGTTGCCAAAACCAAGATTTGAATATCTGAGACAAAAGTTAGGTTTAAAAAGTAAAACAGATATTAAAAGGTAATTGTTCGTAGAGATGTAGAGTCTTTAGGGAGGGTGTCGAAGTGGTTATCACTTCTGTAGTATCACGGGTGGTGGGAATATAATATTAATTATATTCTCCGAGGATGTTTGTAATATTACTAATTTATTTATAATGATTGGACTGTACAGATGTTAATTGGACAGAAAACGATGGTTGTTTGTAAATCTCGCTACAACGGATTCAACGTTCTCTTTCACACGGATCACACTCTCTCGACAACGCTAGCAACAATCTCGACAACGCAACTCGCACTCTCTGACTTCTCGATTGACACTCTCTGACCTCTCCACTTAGACTAAACTTCTCTCGCCCGCCCTTTGTCTTTTTTCCCACACACGTGTTCCGCGAACGCTCGTGGCCAAAGTCGCGTAGGTCTCCTATTACCAAACTCTGCAATCGAAAAAACGCCTCGGCTCTCGCGGCCTTATCTGTAATTTGAAAACGCCTCAGCTCTCGCGGCCATATCTGTAATTTGAGAACGCCTCGGCTCTCGCGACATTCTCTGTAATTTGAGAGCGCCTTGGCTCTCGCGACATTGTATGTGGTTTACCCGCTGACTCTTAGGCCTTTTGCTCGCGATACTACATTTGGCCATCTTGCAATCACATCTGCCCTCAGATGTGCTCACCATCGCTAATTTCACTCGCGTCACTAACACTATCAATATTTCACCACATCATATGATCAGCCGCCGTGGAAATCGTTTGCAGCCCCTCGTGTTCGCCCTCACGTTGCACCATGTAACGGTCATTCAGCAAAACCTTCACCACGCGGTACGGCCCAAGGAACTCCGAATGCAACTTTAACCCAGGACCGCTCTGTGTCCTCTTGACCGCCACCAGGTCCCCCGTCTTGTACGTCGTGGCCTTCTTGCGTCTCTTGTTAAACGTCCTTCGGCGATAAGAGGTCGGATTGATAGCTTGTCTTCGCACTACTTCAAATTTTCCCATACCAGCCTCATTCACGCTTTCCATTCGCTCCTTAGAACTCACGCTGGGCCTTGTTTGTTTGACTCTACGATTCGCACGATACTCTATACATCCTACAAAAATTTCATCGCAACCGTCCGTGTCGTTTCCGCCCGACGCTACCGCGGTTATGTTCGTCGCAACCGATTCGTCTAATAAAATTTTACTCATTACGACGGTGTTCTCAAGACAAGCACTCGTGGGAACTACAACGGCCACACATTGTCTCCTATTCTCCTCGAACATGAAGAGATCCGTTCCCTTTTTCAACTACGATCGGGTTTGCAAAATTAGATCGAAATTGATCTATTACTTCGTCTGGTTGCATTTCTACATCAACTTTCAACACCTCTAAAAATCCTCAAATCCTCTAATACTTTAGCCTAGGTTTTATCATAACCGTAATTAAGCAATTGTTGTCATTTAATCTGATTGTAATTGTTCAAGATTTGTGATAGCGAGATTGGGCTTGAGGTGACAACTCGTCGCCGAACGTAGCCACGGTCACGGGATGGACGTTTTGCCTGACCGAGAAGTGGAGTGGTTGTATGGTTCTCCCCGGAAATGTGATTGTGGCGGCATACGGCCTCAAGAAGGGCCCTAGCCACATGGGATTGTACCTTGGAGGTGTCAATATAATAGGACGCACGTTGCATTAATAATCAAACTCCAGGTAGAAATTGCTTAGCAACGGCGATTGGAATTTCTCGATGCTTCCAACGAGTATGTAACAAACAAATGAAATCGTACAGCGAGGAAAGTTTCCATCAGGCCATTATTCGTGTGATCGCATTGGAGAGTGACACATCGAGCAGGTTTTACCGAGCGTCTCAGTAAACGTATTTTGTGCCTGTATTATTCTACGCATAGTAAAGGGTTATCCCGTTGACCGTGGATTCGTTTGAACCCAAGAACTTCGTTAATAGCGTTTATTAATCTTATTATTCGTTATCTTATTATTCATTAAACTTAATATTCGTTAACTTTATTATCCATAAAACTTAGTATTCGTTAATCTTATTGTTCGATAATCTTGTTATTTATTAAACTTATTATTCGTTAAACTCAATATTCGTTAAACATTGTAAAAGTATTGTATATACGTGTACATATAATCTCGGCTTTGTAAAACGATGGATAATCCAAATAAAGAATTGTTACGCGCCCTTAATTCTAATGTAAATTCTAATGTAAATTCTAACCCGACATATATTTATATATTTTTTATAATACCTTATATACGATGCCTAAAAGTTCCAGTAAAAACATGTTCGATAGCGATAGTAGTGATGACAAACATTATTTTGCATCTGACAAGATAGAAGACGGCGACAGTGTTTCAGACAGTGGAAACGAATTCCGTTTAACAAGGAATCGGTTCAGATGTTTCAATATTTCTAGTAACAGTGACAATGATGATGAACTAAATATTGATGAAAATAAAGCCTCCGCTCCCGCGGCTCCGTATCCCGCCGTAACTTCATGAGAGACAAAGTTCGAGGATCGTTGTCGTTCGCCGCGTTTACTGACGGCTGGTCTCATTTCCCCTGGTTCCAGCTGCAAGGGGCACGGCACTTTCTTGCACAATCGAGCTTGCCTCGAGCGTGATCTTGGTCGGCGACAACTGCGGGTTGTGCTTCCAATTGACATACCTTGTCGTGCATCGTGTCTGAGGCGCGATTCGATCAGGATGTTCGCATCAGTTACCCTCATGGCGGTTATGACACATTGCATATTCGCTGGAAGGCGATTCTTTCAGATTACCAGCACGAAGTCATCCGGACCGACGAGGAGGCGAGCTTCTTCAAGTCCTTGTAGAATTGGGGCGGCGTCCTATCGCCCATTTCTTCGCCCTCGAGCAATTTGCGCACACTCGAACTGTCTGAATCGGCGAGTCTTGTAACAAGTTCCCTTTTCAATCGCTCATATCGTCCTGTCGCTGGCGGGTCGCGCAATATGTCCTGAACCTGATCTAGATATCGTAGCTCTATGTTCGCGAACAGTCGTAGTACATTTTGTTTATCGCCAGTGTTATGAGCTTCCTCAAACTGTGCTTCTAACGCGATGAACTATAGCTCGATTCTCTGGGGCCAGAATGGCGGGGCGCGGAATAGTTGACTCACAGATTCCCAGGGTGGGATGGCGTTAGGAGTAATGGCCTCCTAACGTCCAAGTTACTTTGTGGGCTTGTCTCCCATAATGGGAGAAGACCTGCGGTGGTGCACTGGCTGTAATTCGCAAAAAGTCCCGGGGTACTCCTGTTAAGCGTTTAGGAAGACCATGAAGACTATGGAAAGGAGTTTTGGTCGGTATGAGTCCGACACTACTCTGTTGCTTCCCAGAAAAGCAGAATGTCCATGAGGATTTCTTCACGCAAAAATAAAGGGATAATACCTCGTACTGATGCTACGGAAAATGTACCTATCTTGTTCAAATACGATAAGCGTGATGCCCATTAATTTTTTATATATTATTTTTTATATATTACTTGTAGACGAGTAATATATATATAATGTATACTCGTAATATAGTATATTACTCGTAAAAAAAAGTAAAATAATCTATATGTCGGAGATGAAAGAATACCGGGGCCCTTGGAATTTTGGGGAAAATCCCGCTACATCGTAATTTAGATTCTACTATAGCCGTAACTAAACGATTGTAGTCATCCATTGTAATTATTTGATAATGTTTGATCATTTGTGATAATGAGCTTGGGCTCGAGGCGACAGCTGGTCACCAGGCGTAGCCGCGGTCAAGGGATGAACGTTTGTTTAATAGAGATATGGAGTAATAATAACAAGAAACAGCTGTAGCGGCATTCGACAGTAAATATTCCAACGGTCTCTGCCCCGTAGTTCGCCACGTGCAGACCCTATTCTTTGAGTAAGACGATTGCCAGATGTCGATGCGCCTCCGTAGTACATGTTCCGCTAGCCTGAGGACCCGTTATAAATCTTAAGCTTTAGTTAACTAAAGTCCTCCAAACAGACAAACAGTCCTTGTCCCAACTACGGGAAGACAGGGGAAACCTACTTTCTCACGAACGGCGATTCCCGCCAGCAACTGTCCCTCAAGGGTGGCTAGCATCCTTTTCTAACCACCAATGTTGAAATTGACCAATTAACACAGCTATCACACCTGGTGGAATGGAAGACAGCGCGAGAGATGACTCAATGACGAGCGAGGGCGAGGACGAGGATGTGCTGATAGGAAGGGCCGAGCTGAGAGGCTTTACGAGGGCCCTGACTGGAGCAGTCCAGATGCTGGGGGTACTAATTAAGAAGTGCCGGCTGGATAGGGACAAAGGCGAGGATATTAGGGAGTTGGGAAACCTGATCAAGGGTATATTGTCATCCCTAGAACAATGCGGGGAGCAATCCAGGAGGAGAAGAAGGAGGAACCCCGCAGGGAGAACTAAGGAAATGGAAGTAGCGGTCGGCAGAGGACATAAAAAGAGGCATCGCCGGCCGAGCTAATGCTGGTGGATGAGAGAAAGAGGCCGAGAAAGGGAGAGGTCTCGTACGCGGAGGCACGCGGAAAGCTGCCCAGTAGGACAAGGCTGGAGGAGGACTTCAGCGACGAATCTGAAAGGTGGAGGAGAGTGGGGCGGAGGAAGAGGGAGAAGAAAGCTCCGTAAACCAAAGAGGTGCCGGAAACGCTACCGGCGAGGAATAGAGAAGAATCGGGGATGATCAGGGGCGCTCCCAGAGGAAGAAGGAGGAGGGAGGCGCTCCTAATTAAAGTGGAGGAGGGTGCCGAGTGGCTACAAACATAAAAAGATTATGGCCGCCAGAAGCACCCTGGAAGGAGCCACTGGGGTCCGCAGGACAAGAACGGGCCATATTCTGATAGAATTTGACAGAGCAGTGCCTGTTAACGAGGCGGCGGCTAAACTGAGAGCCGCGCTAAGCAACAGCATGGAGGTGGCAGCCCTTGTTAACAGAGTGACGCTGCAAAAAGGAATATTGATCCTCTTACCAGCAAGGAGGAACTGGTGGAGGAAATAAGAGCCCAGTGGGGCGTTGGGGAGAATACGGACGTGGAAGTGAAGTCCATAAAGATGACGCCGTGGGGTACGCAGGCGGTGGTTGTCGTGCTCCCTGCGAACGGAGTACCCATCGAGGACAGAAGACTGAGGACGGGGCTAATAATAGCTTCGGTTAGACCCCTGACAAGTGGGCAAAGATGTTACAGATGCCACATGCTCGGGCACGTGGCAGCAAGGTGTACCGCGATATGTGCTGGCAGGGAGCTATGTAGAAGGTGCGGGAGTGCGGAGCATACGATGAAGGTATGTGATAGGGAGGCGAAGTGTGCGATGTGCTCAAGGCAGGAGGGATGGTATGCCAGACATATTACTGGCTCGCTGGCGTGCCCGATGGTACGCTTAGGGGTGAGGGGAGGAAGACGGGGGCTCGATTAGGGCCTTACAGATTAATCTGAACAGATGCAGGCTTGCGCAAGACCTGATGATGCAATATGTTTGTGAAAGCAGGGTGGACATAGTGATCATCTCGGAGCCCTATAGACAGCTCCCGTGGTGGTATAATGACGAGGCCGGGATGCATCCATATGGGTCACCCTGTTTAATGGTAGGAGCGCGTTGGGCGAGACCCTGATTCAGAAGACTGGTATTGTAGGAGTCAGGGTCGGCGACGTCTTCTGTGTCAGTGGGTACTGTTCCCCAAATGCGAAGAGACGTGCTTTCGAGGCATTTCTGAGGGAGTTGGACGAGGTATTGGGGGAGGGTAGTAGTTGTGCACCGGCGCTCATGGTAGCCGGTGACTTTAACGCAAAAAACAAAGTGTGGGGCGGCAACAAAACGGAGAGGAGGGGAACAGGCCTACTGAACGTGATAGCGAGACGCAACCTGGTACCGATTAGGACGAGGGGGAACTATTCCTTCCTGAGAAATGGAAGGACGAGTTTCCCTGACATTTTATGTACGAATAAACGAATGAGGCTGAGTTGGAGGAAGAGTGCAGTCCTGGATTGGTACTCAGCCTCTGACCATTTTTATTTGTTGCATACATTCGCGGATAGCGTGAAGAGGATGGCGGGTGGTGCTTTCGTTTACTCAACGAAGCACCTGGACATAGACAAATTCTTAGACAGATTCGACGCCATGTACGCGAATCAGGATTTTAGAATCGACGAGTCGGCATGCGGCGATAGACTCCAGAGCATCGTGGAGCGCGCGTGTGCCGAGGAATTCAGTAAAAAGTTTCCGTTGCGGGGAAGAAAGAGGAAGAACTTCTGGTGGAACGAGGAGATTGCCACCCTGAGGAGCGCCACTTTCAGAGCGAGAAGAAAAGCGCAGCGGGCAGTGGCGGCCTATAGGGAGGAGGCGGAACTTCTGGTGGCCGAGTACAAGGCCCAGCGAAGGATGCTGAAGAAGGCGATCGAGCGCAGCAAAGAAGAATGTTGGAAAGGATTCTGCGCCGCCTTGGATCAAGGGGCAGGCCGTATCGGGTTGTGAGAAATGATCTGATGCGGTCGACACCAACTGAGCCCCTAAGTAAGGACAGGGTGGCGAGAATCGTGGAAGACCTCTTCGTCACCGGGCAGCAACAGCGACCGATTAGGCATTATAACAGGCTGACCCCACCTGTGGTATCCGATGGAGGATTGGACCTGACGATAGATGAAGAAGATCTAAAGATAGCTGTCGGGAGGTGCAATCCGAAGAAGGCTGCAGGGGTGGATGGGATCCCTGGTGTCCTCATTAGAGTGTTGGCTGAAAAAAGACCGGGGGTGCTCCTAGGGGTGCTCAATGGCGTGGTGGTGTGGTGCTCAATGCTCAATGGTGCTCAACACCTGTGGCAGGATTCCGGCGTTATGGAAGGTGGCTAGGGTAGTGTTTATACCCAAGCCGAATAGAGACCCAACAACGTCGTCGGCGTACAGGCCGATTAGCATACTGCCGGCATTGAGCAAGGTCTGGGAGCACTCGCTGAAGATGGTAATTGAGAGATACACTGGGAGAGACCCCTTCCACAGGGATCAGTTCGGCTTCAGGCGGAGGACTGGGACGCTTGAAGCACTAAACAGGATGATCGCGGTTGCGGAGGAATGCAGGAGGAAGGACCGGGTCTGCGTTTTGATCGCCCTCGATGTGAAGAATGCGTTCAACACACTGGGGACAGACAGCATCCTGGAGGAGGCCGATAGGAGGAGGTTACCAGCAAGAATCAGGGAGCTTATTAGGGATGGCCGAGAGGAGGATAATGGTGGTGTACTGTCGGGACGGTGTCGTAAGGAGGGAAGTATACGCTGGGGTTCCGCAGGGGTCGGCCTTAGGGCCGCTACTGTGGAATCTGGTGTACGACGGAATTCTGGAGACGCTGGACAGGGAGAATGACATAGAAGTTGTGGCGTTCGCCGACGATCTGGCGGTACTCCTTAAGTCCAGGGGGTCCACTGGTATGGAAGAGAGAATCAGGACCATTATTGGTATAGCCACCAGATGGTGCAGGGATGCTGGCCTGCACCTCGCAAGGGAAAAGACAGAGGTTATCTTCTTAACAAGGAAGAGGATACCAAAAATTTTCAATATCGACGTGGGGGATGGGGGAGAGATAACCACTCGCAGGACAGCCAAGTATCTAGGAGTTCTGTTGG
The DNA here is from genome assembly GCA_014737535.1 of Bombus cullumanus. Taxonomy (NCBI): domain Eukaryota; kingdom Metazoa; phylum Arthropoda; class Insecta; order Hymenoptera; family Apidae; genus Bombus; species Bombus cullumanus. Next base: position 1,908 of record JACXIX010001384.1, on the reverse strand, counting down.
ACAACGCTAGGCGGTTCTCTCCCCACCTTGAAATAGCGTGTGACAAGGCGGATCGATTCCTGGGTGCCATACGGGGCTTGCTCCCCAATGTGAATGGGCCAGGGAGTACGGTAAGGAGGCTCTTCTATGGCGTGTGGAAGTTTGTGGTCCTGTATGGCGCACCCATATGGGCCCCATCTCTCAGGATGGAGAAAAATAAGAAAATAATAAGGAGGGCACAGAGAGCGGCGATGATTCGCACGTCTACTGCCTACCGAACCGTGTCACATGGAGCCTTGTGTGTGGTTACGGGCAATCTACCCATACACATAAAGGCGTGGCTTCGGTGGAAGCAGTACGGCGTGAAGAGGCGGATCATCGGAAATCCGGAAGAAGATGCGCATCCCTGGAAAGAAGAATTAATAGACCTGGAGATAGAAGCAGAAGACAAGTGGAGGGTGGAATGGGCTTTCCATAATCCCCGCAGCTGGACGAAGAAACTGATAGAAGACCCGCTGGTGTTCTACAAGACGAAGAGGAGCGTCGGCTATCATGCGATGCAGATCCTGACTGGGCATGGTATTTTCAATGCATACCGTCAGCGCATTGGAAAGGAGACGCACTCCAGCTGTTGGGATTGTGGGGTTTCCATGGATGATGCTGAACACGTGCTCTTTTGTGCCCCAGATGGGCTAGGGAGCGAGTAGGGATGGAGGCAGAGATGGGGATTGGATTCAACCTGGAGAATCGGATCGTGGAGAAGATTGCCGCCAAGGAACAGTGGTGGAAGAAATTTTCCGCCTTCTGCACGAAGGTCATGACTGACCGGATGAGGAAGGAGAAGGAAGCGGAGTCCCTGCGCAAAAGAAGAAGAAGAGCAACAGGGACACAGGAAGAAGAGGAGGGAGATGTGTAAAGAAGAGAAACGAGTGCTTGATGGAGAAGGGTACGAGTAGTAGAGGCCAACCCGAAGTAGTGTCGTAGGATCGTACCGGGTTGGAACCTCGAGTACCACAATGGAGAGAGTATACGAGGAGGGGTTTTTAGTGGGTATGGTGTGACATCTGTCGAGTCCCACATAACCTAATGACGCGGGTCACTGGGTATGCGTAATGGCATTTTTAACATAACGTCAATTTCCCTCACTTTCCGAACGAAGGCATCGCTCCACGAATCCGATGATCTCATGTCCTTAGACATAACCCATTACAGTTTTCCTCTGCAGCATCATCGCGACGGAAGGTCATTCTCTCGTGAGGTCTCGCTAGCGAGTTACATAGCGTCTTTACGCTCGGTGAATATTTTGCGTTTTAACAAAGAGTTAGTTTAATAATACTTTTTTTTTTAATAATTTATTCCTTTAAATTTTACAATTTGTCCAGTAGGACATTTGGTAAAATGGTATAGCTTATGGATTTAATATAACATGTGGATGGTTACCCTCAGTGAGGCTCCTTCATCGCGTTTATTAGGTTACGTCCTTAGTGAGATCCGTTGGGTGTATCTTTTTTAGTCTTCTATCTATGCTTGCTTTAATCGTTTCCACAGCCAGTCGGTTCGGGTGTGTTGTTGTTTTTGCTTTGTATCTCTCTGCGTGTCTGCTTATTTCCTCTTTTATCGCTGGTATTCCCAGGTCATTTCGAATTTCCTCGTTTCTAACGTACCATGGGGCATTTGCTATTGTTCTTAGAATTTTAGCTTGCATTGTTTCGATTTTCTTTATATGGCTCTGTGGCGGCACATGGTTTGAAGGACAATTCAAATCATGTCGTTGTTTCGTCCCGGAGAGGCAAGACCGTTAAGACACAAACAATTCGAGAACAAGTAACCTCCGGACACAAACAAGGACGCCGCTACACGCAACCGTCGTAGGAAGCCAAATTCGAATTTCTTGGCTTCCCCCCCGACCGTAATAAATAGTCGAACGCG
>JACXIX010001383.1:0-18267 GCA_014737535.1 Bombus cullumanus | reverse complement strand
CATACAGCTACTACTACCGAATTTCTACCGTATTATTTGTCTGTACATTACTTAGCACGTGCCTCCAATGCCCCATTTACATATAGGCTGCGGTCGCTTTCAATCGGCGTTGAGACTTACCACAACAATGGCTGAAAACTTCTACTATGTAAAGTATCTACACCGCAACGTTAAAATAGTCTCGCTTTCATTGCGCTGATTCAGTTATTTGTGAGGTGTATATGTTGTCCGTGATAAAAGTAGCTGCTGGATGTAGATGTCGCTGCTGGGGTACTGCTGTATTTTCTTCCTATTTAAGGATCGTGGTAGAAAAATCGGACTTCGGTCGCCAGGGTTCGATCCCGGGTTCCCAACGTTCGTAACCTATGGCGCTAACCACTTCGCTGCCATCGTCCGTTGGCTAGTTAGTGTCGAGTGCCGCCACATTTCCATGACACAGGGTGCCGAAACCTGTTATGCTGTAAGTTACAGCTGCCGCAGAGAAGCAGTGAAGAACGTACATGTAGAAAGGGTGATGTAGGTTCCTAGATTTTACCTAAAATCTTGTGCCTCATTGTGGGACACATACTGTAACGCCAGTGATAGTTACGTTGCAATAGCTTAAGACTGGGACTACAACACGTAGACTTTCATTTTTTTCCCCTACGAGACCTGAAGAGATAAAGAAGAGGACAAGAAATTACATATTATTATCAACATATTATTATTATTATTATTATTATTACATATTGGAATTCCAATATGGCACCGCTTCAGGTTTGCCGCTTTATTCAGCTTGTAATCAACGCAATGCTTTTATTAAACTTCCTTTACTCCAGTCAGTTGCAAGATAAGTGTTACACTTGCTATCATACTGAGTCTATGTATTGAGAATAACACGACCATGAAATGAGAAAAGACGAATAAATGGTATATACAAATGTGCTTGGATTACGAAGCTTTTCATAAACAATTAAAAATTTTGCCTTGAGATGTTTTAGCCACGTTATCTATATTAAAGAACCCTTCCTGTATTTTGAACATTAAGAGCGGCGATTTAATGAATTCAGCTTCCACTGAAAGTACACACGCGTAAAGTAGGAAAATTGAACATTCATGCTGTTTGTCACTGTGACGCTTCTTGCCATTTCTTTACGGTTGTGTCGCAGAAATTGTTCAGCAATCGGAAAAAAATCAATTGCATTTTTTCAAATGGAACAATACCATTCTTAATAAAATAATTGGCGTTCCTCATAAGAAATTATTAACGTATCTACAGGCTATCTAGAAACTGCAAGTAGCGGGGAGACAAAATTCTTGAAGGCGTTGAAAAGCATGAAGAGTACAATGCGCTTCGACTTGTCGACATATCTCTAATTGCGATGAACTGAATATTTCAGCCTAAATATGAAAAACTGCAATTACGCTGGATTTGACCGGCACCAGAATTGGTGCACCGAAAACCAACTGATGTGCGCTGTATTTAACAGCCAATGTTGAGTATAACGCGCATCTAATTATCGACCAATCTGCATTGCAAACGGGGATACGTCCAATTGCATATTTAAGACAGAATCTGCGAAACTGCATTTACGCTGGGTTCGAGAGGGACCAGAGTGGACAGAGCACGAAGCGGCTGACGTGCGCTATGTTTGGCAGCAAATGTGGAGTATAACGAGCATCGCATATTCAACAAATCGCCAATAGCAGCGGACATACTTTGTTTGGAATGGTTAAGACAGAACCTGCAAAACAATTGCGCTGTATTTGACATGGCCCAGGGTTTACATAGCGTAGGCCGGCTGGTGTACTCCATATTTGACTGCAAATGTGGAGTATAACGCGCATCGGATTGTCGACATATCTGCAATGCAAACGGAGATACGTACAATTGAATAGTGAAGCCTGAATATGCGAAAATGTATATACATTGGATTTGACCGGGACATGAGTTTACATAGCTCAAACCAGCTGACGTGCTCTGTATTTGGCAGCACATGTGGAGCATATGACGCACCGAATTGCCAACATGTCCGCAATACAAATGGAGATACGATGACTTGATTATTTAAGCCTGAATATGCAAAACTGCAATTACATAGCATTTGATACGAAATATTGCAAACCGATAGTTGTGCCCTGAATTTGGCAGCAAAGGTGGAGTATATCGCACATCGAGTTTTGGACATATCACCGATAGCAGCAGAGATACGTTCAGTTGAATATTCAAGCCTCAATATGCAAAACTGTCATTACATTGGATTTGACAGGGACCAGAGTTAACATAGCGTAAACTGGATTTGTCGATACACCACCGATAGCAGCGCAGATACGTTCAATGGAATATTGAAGCCTGAATATCAAGAACTGTAGCTATATTGGATTTGACCGAAACCAGAGTTGACATACTGCAAATCGGATGTTGTGTGCTGCACTTGGCAGAATATGTCGATTATAACGCGCATCGGGTAGTCGACATATCTGCAATGCAAACAGATTTACATTGATTTGATTATTTAAGGGACAATATGCAAAACTGCAAATATACAGGATTTGACAGGTACCAGAGTTGAAATAGCGCAAACTGGCTGATGTGCCCTATATTTAGCAGCAAATGTGGAGTATAACGCGCATCGAATTGTCGTGATATCTGCATCAGAAACAGAGATACGTTGATTTAAGTATTCAAGACAGAATTTGCAAAACTGCAATTACGCTCGATTTGACTGTGCCCAGAGTTGACACAGCGCAAACCGTATGATGTGCATTGTATTTGGAAGCAAATTTGGAATATAACGCGTGTCGAACTATCCACATATCTCGAATAGCAGCGCAGATATGTTCAATTGAATATTGAAACCTGAATATGCAGAACTATTATTGCATTGGCTTTGACCAGGAGCAGAATTGATATAGCGCAAACCGACTGATGTGCGCTGTATTTGGCAAGCAAGGGGAGTATACCGCGAATTGAATTGACGACATATCTGCATTAGAAACAGATATACGCTGATTTTAATATTTAAGCCGGAATATGCAAAACTGCAATTACACAGTATTTGAGAGAGATCGGAGATGAAATAGCACAAACCGGATGTTGTACTTAACTGTACTTAACATCAATTGTCGAGTACAACGCGCATCGATTTGTCGGCATGTCACCAATAGCAGCAGAGATACGTTGTTTTGAATGATTGAGACAGAACATGTAAAACTGCTGCTACGCTGTAATTTTCAGTGACCAGGAAATGTCGAGTTTAACGAACAATGAATTGTCGACACATCTATAATAGCAGCGGAGATATGTGTTCAATTGCACGCTCCTGAATATGTGGAACTGTAACTATATTGGATTTGAATGGGACCAGAGTTAACATAGAGTAAACAGGAGGACGGGCGTTGTATTTGGCAGCAAATGTTCAGTATAACACGTATTGAATTGTCAACATATCTTCAATAGAAACGGAGGTACGTTGATTTGATTATTTAAGCCTGAATATGCGGAACTGTAATCACATTGAATTTGAACAGGACCAGAGTTGGCATAGCGTAAACGGGGAAATTTCCGCTGAATGTGACAGCAATTGTGGAGTATCACACGCATCGACTTGTCGGAATATTACCAATAGAAACGAAAATACGTCGATTTGAATATTTAGAACAGAATCTGCGAAACTGCAATTACGCTAGGTTTGACAGGGAGCAGAGTTGAGATAGCGCCAACCTGATGATGAGCGCTGTAATTAGCAGCAAATGTGAAGTGGAACGTGTATCGAATTGTCGACATATCTGCAATAGAATCGGAGATACGTTCAATTGAATACTGAAGCATTATGCAGCAAATATGCAAAACTGCAATTACGTCGGACTTGACAGAGCCGAGAGTCGACACGGCTCAAACCGGATGCTGTGCCCAGTATTTGGCAGCATATGTGGGATATAACCCACATCGATTTGTCGACGTGTCACCAATAGCAGCGGAGATACATTCAATTGAGTAATCTAGCCTGAATATGCAGAGCTGTAATTACATTGGATTTCCACGGGACCAGAGTTAACATAGCGTATACAGGAGGATGTGCGCTGCATTTTCCTTAAATATGGAGTATAACGAGCACCGAATGGTCGCCTGTATCTTCAATAGAAGCGGAGATACGTTGATTGGGATATTTATGACAGTATCTGCAAAATTGCAATTACGCTGAATTTGACAGTAACCAGAGTTGACATAGCGTAAATAAGAGGATGTGAGCTGTATCTGGCAGCAAACGTGCAGTATAAGGCGCATCGATTTATCGTCATATCACCAATAGCAGCGGAGATACTTTCCGATCAATATTGAAGCTTGCATATGCAACACTGCAAATACGCTGGATGTGACATAGATAAGGGTTGACGTTGCGCTAATTCAATGCTGTGCCCCTGTTTGGTAACATATGTGCAGTATAACGCACGCCGATTTGTCAACATATCAACAATGGCAGGAGAGATACATTCAATTGAATATTGAAACCTGAATATGCAGATATGTAATTGCATTGGATATGACAGGCACCAAAGTTGACACAGCGCAATCCGGATGTTGTGTCCTGCCCTTGGTAGAATATGGCGATTAAAACGCTCACAGAATTTTCGACATATCTCCAGTAATAGCAAACATACGTTCAGTTGAATGTTGAAACTTGAATATCCAAATCCGTAATTACGTTGGATTTGACAGGAGCCACATATGACATAGCGTAAACTGGAGGATATGCGTTTTATTTGGCAGCAGCTGTGGAGTTTACGCGCATCCAGTTGTCGACATAACTCCAATAGCAGCGGAGATACGGTCAATTGAATATTGAAACCTGAATATGCAAAAATGTATGGACATTGGACTTGGACGGGACCAGAGTTGATATTGCGTAAACAGGAGGACGTGCGCTATATTACTGCACTGTTCAAAACTCTGAGCAAAATTGAAACAAAAAATACACTGGGACTACATTTGCACAAAAAGAATCGGGAAAAGGAACGGAAGCGGACGAGACTGACATGTTTCAATCTGCACGGTAATGCGTAATTGACGACAAAAGAAACTCGTATCCGACCAGGAAACCCGCATCCGTCCATAACACTCGTTCCAATCAGCACGGACACGCGTAATTAACGACAGAGGATACTCGTATCCCACGAGGAAAACCCATGTACGGCTGCGCAAGGGGAAGTGGGTGGCCGTTCGGCTTTTGACGGATATCTTTGACCAAAGGAATCACTCGTCCGGTCTGACCACTAAGACTCTACGTCACAACAGAACAGGGAAACCCGATTATCCGTCGTAAGCCTCACCTAACAGGAAACTCGAATCCTGTTTATGTCGGTTAAGACTACAATGCGCAATTAACGCCTGCAAGAACGAACAAAGTGTACTCCTAAACAATACTCACTTGTACCCAAATTTGACAAACCAAATCATTATTAAGTCCAATTACCCAATTTAAAAGACGATCCTCCTGTCTGGTTCGCTGTGTCCGACCGTGCCATAGTTACAGCATTACGCGTAACTTGGCAGCCGCGTAACTCGTGAACGGTATCGAAAACCCATGTCGAAGTGTCGGGACTTTGTGGAAGCTGGACTCACGGATTATCCAACAGTACTGGTCCTATCGCGATCGAACCAACCTGGGCAAAGTTACGACGCGAGAAATGCACCTCTGTGTCTGGTACGCTGTAACCGACCGTGCCGTAGTTACAGCGTTACGCCTAATTTAGCAGCCTTGTAAAACTGCAATTACGCTGGATTTGACAGGGACTAGAGTTGACATAGCACAAAGCGACATACGTGCGGTTTATTTCTCAGCATATGTGGAGAATAACGCACATCGAATTGTCGACATATCTGAAATAGAATTGGAGATACGTTTAATTGAATACTGAAGCCTAAATATGGAAAACTGCAATTACGCCGAATTTGACAGAGCCGAGAGTCGACACGGCTCAAACCGGATGCTGTTCCCAGTATTTTGCAGCATATGTGGGATATAACCCACATCTATTTGTCGACATGTCACCAATAGCAGCGGAGATACATTCAATTGAATAAGCTAGCCTGAATATGAAGAGCTGTAATTACATTGGATTTCCACGGGACCAGAGTTAACATAGCGTGTGCGCTGCATTTTGCTGAAATATGGAGTTTAAGGCGCACCGAATTCTATCTTCAATAGAAGCGCAGATACGTTGATTGGGATATTTAAGACAGTACCTGCAAAATTGCAATTACGGTGAATTTGACAGTAACCAGAGTTGACATAGCGTAAACATGAGCATTTGCGCTGTACATGGCAGCAAATGTGGTATATAAGGCGCATCTGATTGTTGACATATCTGCAATACAAGTGGATATACGTTCAATTGAATATCTAAAAAGAAATATGCAAAACTGCATTTACTGATTTGACAGAGCCCAAAGATGACATAGCCCAAACCGGCTGATGTGCGCTGTGTTTGGCAGCAAATGGGGGATATAACGCTAATCGCTTTGTCGACATCTCTCCTATAGCAGTGGAGATCCATTCAGTTAAATTTTGAAGTTTGAACATGCAAAACTGTAATGATCGGGACCAGAGTTGGGGTGCCGTAAACAGGGGGATGTACGCTGTATTTGGTAGACAATGTGAAGTATAACGCTCATTGAATTGTCGACATATCTTCAATGGTAGCGGAGATACGTTATCTTGATTATTTAAAAGAGAATATGCAAAACTGCAACTTCGCTGGATTTGACGGGGCCCAGAGTAGACAAAGCGCCAACCGGCTAATGTTCGCTGTATTTGGTAGTAAACGTGGAGTATAACGAGCATCGACTTGTTGACATATCACCAATAGCAGCTGAGATACGTTGTTATCAATGATTGAGAGGGAACCTGTAAAACTGCAATTACGCTGGAATTTTCAGGGACCACAGTTGATATCGCGCAAACTGGCTCATGTGCCCTATATTTGGCAGCAATGTGGAGAATAACGCATATCGAATTTTCGTCATATCTTCAATAGAAACGGAGATACGTTGATTATTATATTTAAAACAGAATCTGCAATACTGAAATTACGCTGGATTTGACAGGGTCCAGAGTTGATATAGCACAAACCGGCTGATGTGTGCTGTATTTGGCAGCGAATGTGGAGTATAACGTGCATTGTATTGTCGACACCTCTAAAATGATGTCGTAGATACGTTTGATTGAATATTGAAGCCTGTATATGCGGAACTGTAATTATATCGTATTTGAACGGGACTAGAGTTGACATAGAGTAAATAGGAGGATATGAGCTTTATTTGGCATCAAATGTGGTGTATTAAGCGCATCGAATTGTGGACACATCATCAATAGCAACGAAACTACGTTCACTTAAATATTGAAGCCTGATAAGGGGAACTGTAATTACATTGGGATTGACAGGGACAGAGTTGGCATAGCGTAAACAGGAGGACTTGCGCTGTATATGACAGCAAATGTAGTATGTAATGCGCATTGTCGACATATGTCCAAGAGCAGCGTAGATGCGTTCAATTGAATATTGAAGACTCAATATGCAGAACTGTAATTACATTGGATTTGACAGGGACTAGAGTTGACATAGCTAATATCGGACGATATGCTCTGTATTTGGCAGTAAGTGTGGGTATAATGCGCCCCGAATTGTCGACAAATCTCGAATAGCAGCGGAGATACTTTCAATCGAATGATGAAGACTGGATATGCAGAAATGTAATTACATTGGACTTGACCGGGACCAGAGTTGACATGGCGTAAACACGATGATGTCCTCTGTATTTGACAGGAAATGTGGAGTAGAGGGCGTATCGAATTGTCGACTTATCTGCATTAGAAACAGAGATACGTTGATTTGAATATTTAAGCCTGTACGAGCAAAACTACATTTACGCTGGATTTGACAGGGACCAGAGTTGACATAGCGCAAAACCGGACGTTGTGCGCTGTATTTGGCAGTAAACGTGGTATATAGGGCGCATCGATTTGTCGATACACCACCGATAGCAGCGCAGATACGTTCAATTGAATATTGAAGCCTGAATATGCAAAACTGCAATTACGCTGGATTTGACAGGGACCAGACTTGACAGTGCACAAACGGGTTTATGCGCGCTCTATCTGACAGCAAATTTGGTATATAGCGCGCATCGAATTATCCACATATCTCGAATAGCAGCGGAGATATGTTCAATTGAATATTGTAACCTGAATATGCAGAACTGTAATTTCATTGTATTTGACCAGGCCAGAGTTGACATATCCTAAAGATGAGCATTTGCGCTGTATTTGGCAGAATGTGTGGAGTACAACGTGCATTGAGTTTTCGACATATCTTTATTGGATACAGAGTTATGTTCATTTGAATATTTAAGCTAGGATATGCAAAACTGCAATTACGCTGGATATGACCGTGACTGGAGTTGACTGAAAGTAAACAGGAAGATATACGCTGTATTTATCAGCTAATGTGGAGTATAACGTCTATTGAGTTATGAACATATCTAAAATAGCAGCGGAGATACGACCAATGTAATATTCAAGTCTGTATATGCAAAACTGCAAATACGCTGGATTTGACATAAACGAGAGTTGACATAGCGCAAACCGGTTGATGTGCGCTGAATGTGGAGTATTACGCGCATCGTGTTGCCGACATATCACCAATATCAGCGGAGATATGCTGATATGAATATTTCAGACTGAATCTGCAAAACTGCAAATATACAGGATTTGACAGTGCCCACAGTTGACGTGGGGCAACGCGGATGTCGTCTCCTGTAAGTGACAGCATATGTGGAGTATAACGCACATCGACTTCCCGACATACGACATATATATTCAATTGAATATTCAATTGAATATTCTAGACTAAATATGCAGAACTTTAATTACATTGGATTTGCACGGGAACAGAGTTGACACGTCGCAAACAGGAGGATGCGCGCTGCATTTTGCACAAATGTTGAGTATAACGGACATCAAATTGTCGTCAATTCTGCATTAGAAACAGAGATACGTAGATTTGAATATTTAAGCCTGAGTATGCAAAACTGCAATTACACAGTATTTGAGAGAGACCGGAGATGACATAGCACAAACCGGATGTTGTGCACTGTACTTAACATCAATTGTGGAGTATAACACGCATCGACCTCTCGGCATATCACAAACAGCAGCTGAGATACGTTGTTTTGAATGATTGAGACAGAGCATGTAAAACTGCCATTGCGCTGGAATTTTCAGGGACCACAGTTGATATCGCGCAAACCGACTGATGTGCGCTGTATTTGGCAGCAAATTTGGAGCATGACGCGCATCGCAATGTCGACATATCTCCAATAACAGCGGAGATACGTTCAATTGATTATTGAACCCTGCATAAGAAGAACTGTAATTATATTGAATTTGACAGGGACCAGAGTTGATATCGCGCAGGCCGGCTGGCGTGCGGTGTATTTGGAAGAAAATGTTCAGTATAACGAGTATTGAATTGTCGACATATCTTCAATAGAGACGGAGGTATGTTGATTTGATTATTTAAGCCTGAATTTGTGGAACTGTAATTCTTCTTCACCACCTCACCGATATCTTCGCTGAACTCGAGGAGTTTAGCGTTTTTCTTGGGTGATCGGGAAGTTCTCTTCGCGCCTTTGTTACCCATCATCTTCTTCAAGCTGCAACTACCGACTTCGCCGTCGCTATTGTCACGTAAAAATGACAGATAAAAATTAAAAAGGAATTTGTGATGAAGAATAAAAAGAAACTTTATTTTTTTTTTCTAACACAGTTCACAATTCCGAATTCGCAGTTCACAATTACTTCCTAGCTCTAGGGGTGACTTTTCAAGATTGACTCTTGCGACTTGACTTTACAATGGTTACAGATATAGACTAGGCGACCTAGAGTTAGCGTTCCGGTACTGATGTTAGCTAGGAGACTGATTCCGGAGTACTTGTTGACTTGTAGAAGACTGCCCGACTCGCTCTTATGGATTTCCGGAAGAAAGCTTGGTGTGAGTATGCCCTTTGAACGAAGAACGCGGATTCGCGACTCATACTTTTCGCCAAGGAAGTGAGGGTAACGATCCGTGATGCCGATTGGCCATTACTCATGCTAATGACAAAGGATGTGAGCAAGTCTCCCACCAACGTGGATCGGGGGTGATTTTGTTCCTGGGGAAGGAAAACAGCCGTTTTCGGTGGACATGTGTCCGATTTTCCCGTCGGCAATTACCCGCTTTCTCCGTGATTTTTACGAGCGCCCAATAAACTCAATGACTTCTTCGAAACCCAGCCTTAAACCAGAAATTCTTTAAAGATTGTGAATTCCTGCCAGTCAAGCAGTTTGACTGGCAAACATGTGCGAAAACGATGAAGTTAAAAGTTACGGTCTTATGTTGGGCCCTTGAGCCTATTGAGGGTCGGGAAGACTTTAGGTGGGCCGCTGGCTGCCAGATATCGAGGGATGCTGTGCAGATGTCCCACGCGTCGTAACACCGGTCGTGACATTATCATTGCAGCTATTTCAGTCTCTGGTTGTATCTACCGATCGACAGGAGGCCCCGGGACCCACCCTCCTCTCGTCGTTTGCCCAGTCTCTTGATAACCGTCCGGTCGAGCCTGGTACGCCACTCGAACCACCGGCGGGGCCTGGGGGCTCCGAAAACCCCTGCGCCATAAGTTTATTATCCTTGTTTAACCTGTCCATGTTGTTTTAAAGTTTTCAAGTCCATGGAAATCGCCAAGACGTCAACAGCCTAACCATTTTACCTTCCGAACGTATCCAATCATAATCCACAAAACTCGCCAGGTCGTCAACAAAAACAGCCAGTCCAGATATAATATATTAGCATCATGTACATATATATAACATGTTAACTTGCTAACATTATAAAAAATAAAAAAAATAAATCAATAATAAATAAATAAATCAATCAATCAATAAATAAATGATTCATTGTCAACCATCTAAAAATATATTTCCCGTCTCTATGGAGCTTCTTAGGACATTCATGACACTTGTTTTTATCTCTCTTTTTTTTAAACCAAGTTCCTGTAGTATTTCTTTAGTCTTGTTTGGGATAGCCCCTCTGCTTCCGAGCACAACCGGTAATATTTCTCCTTCCTCCAGGCCATATGTGGACATTAGATGATTCAAGCATCGGAGGTACTTGTCGACCTTTTCTTTATAAGCTCTTTGGAGGTAATCTCTATTCTCGTAGCGGATTGTGACATCGACTACGAGAATCCGTTCCTCGTTTTTAATTACGAGGTCCGGTTTATATTCACTACCCCCTATCTTAATTGTAGGCTCGACAAACACCTCGTTCAATTCTCTTAACTTATTGTCCAGGAGAATTTTGACTTCATTGTGCCTTTTGATTCTTAGACTCTTCGTAAATTGGCATAACCCTAGGACATGTCCTAAGGTCTCCGGTTGGGCATGGCACTTTCTGCACGTCACATCCACAATTTTGTTCGTTCGTGCCAAAGTGGTTTTGGTGCCAAAGGTGTTCGTTCTAAATCGCAAGGCATCGATGAAGCGAGACGGCTTTAATAGGTCGTATTCCCTCAGCCACACGTTACTGAGCTTTTCTCTAGCGTAGTCAGCCACTCCTTGGCCCTGACTTCGAAATTCGGCCCACTGTTTTGCGTGTTCCCCTTTAAGTCGTTTACTGGCCTTTTCAATGTCTTCGGAAGTGGCCGGTCAATTAATCCTCAGGGAGTTAACCATCTTTTTCAATTTATTATCTGCGTCCTCATCGATCAAGCTTGCTGCCGCTGGGTCGTCCGATCTTTTCATTTTAAGAGCGCTCCTTAGGATACCGAGTTTCACAATGTGCTCGAACCTCGGCAACCCTAGACCTCCGTAATTTTTAGAAGCATAAAAGAACCCGGTGGCAGTGGATGGTACTACGTGTAGAATAGCTTTGATCTCCTGTCTGACCTCGCTATCCATAAGCTTAAGGACACCGTCCCCCAGTGGATTAATTAAAAGATGGTAAATAAAGCGAGGGAAAATATATTTGGTTAACAGCTCGATTTTCTGTCATGGCTTTAAGGAAAGCTTTCGAACTCTCCTCACCATGCTCAGAATCTCGGGCACAACTATGCCACAGTGGACGCCTTCCCAAGGCCCTATTTTAGCGCCCAGATATCTAAAAGCTTCTTCTGGGTCTATTCCCGGTATTTTGATGTTCGCTATTTTTAAGTCCGGGTCTTTAATGAATCAGGTGTCCTTCTTGGCTACCACCTGGAACGTTTGACTTTTCTCCACAAATATACTCATGTCCAGGCTCTCCAGGTATCTGTGAAGCTCGTTCACTTGACATTGCGCTTCCCTCTCATCTTCACCGAGCAAGACGATGCCATCGGCGAAGGCCAGCACAGGATTCTTATGTCTTTCATTTATATTTATGCCACCAGTATCCTTTTTAATGCTTTCTATCAGCGGCTCAAGGCACAGACTAAACAGCAGCGGTGATAACGGGTCACCCTGCTTAACCTCCCAGAGGATTTCTACCTCGACCCCTATATTGTTTCTCGCTTTTATAGTAGTTCTACAATTTTTATACATTTCTATTATTATATCAATTATAGGGGCCTGGGCGCCTTTTCTCGCCAGGCAGGGTCTAATTGCAGAGTGGGGTATGGTATCGAAAGCTTTAGAGATGTCCACGATAGTGAACTCCCCGCCTCGATATCTCTTACCATGATCTAATGCTGCATTAAACAAATCGATGTTTATTTTACACCCACTTTCCGACGTGAACCCTTTCTGTCCTATATCCTGGGTGATACCACTTCTAAGCCGTCCGTCGAGGATCGATGAGAACATTCGGCTTAGGACTGAGCCGATCGTAATTGATCGCCAATTTTCAACAATGCTCGCATCTTTGTTGAGCTTAGGAATTAATGTAGTCCTATTCTCCTTCCCGTTCCCCTTCTTTTCATGTTTCTCACGGCAGGGTGCGCGTGTCGTTCATGGGTCGATAGACCCCTTTGGGATCCGAAGCTCATAAGGCAAGCGTCACATCTAAAGCGACCTTCACTAACTTGCATGGTGTCGCTGCATTTAGGGATGTGACATCTCGCCCCATGGAATTTATGGAAGCACCTTTTACATTTCCGACAACCCCATTTAATGGGGGTTTCCAAATGATATTCTTTGAGATGCTTGTCCAGATCCAATAATGTCATCAAAAAGAGGTGCACTTCCCTCTTTTCACAGACTGGACAAGCAACCTTATCCCCCATTACAGTGACCAAAATCGTATCCGAGGACATGCGTACGACATCATTCGTGGTCCCCTCCGAAGCGGATAAATCCGCCACAGCGGATTCCGGGGCCGAGAAGCGCTGCGTCCGAGGCTTCACTGTTTACATCGAAATTTACAATTTCTTGTGAAACTCTTTCAACTAATCCAAATATGACCAACTCGTAAACCTTGTCATCGCCAAGTCGTTACCATTTTCCCAATCAAGGAACGAGTTCCTTTACCGAGTTTTCTTCGCGTTATTCACGGTGAAAAACCCGTTGTATCGGCAAATCGATAGTTGTTATCTTTCGCTCCTTCGTCGCCGCACCCCGTTTAGCCATGAACGCCGCATCCAAGAGACTATTCCCCATGCCGATGCTGCGCACATGTTACCGGCGGTACCACTGGGAGGTAGGAGTGCAACTTGAGCAGACAAGACCGAAGTCTCACATGCTCCCGAGTTTCCATGACCCCCGAAGTCCCCGCAACACAACCGTTCAATAGCAGCTTGCTGCTAAAGGCCCGGTGGAATGGCAGCACGCGGCTAAGACCAGCGGCGTATTGCTTTCCAAGCACATAGGCAACCAAGGCCAGCGGCGTACCGCCTCCCCTTTAAGGGAGTCAAGCACGTCACTAATTAGATGACGAGGAATTTGGCAACCTTCACTGTGGAACCTCGAAAACGAGGCCCATACTTCCGAGGTGTACCCTCTCGTAAGGATTTAAAAAAAACTATATTTGCCTCAAAATTGATAACAATTTACGACAAACAGTAAAAAACAACAATAATAAATAACGAAAAAGAAAGATGAATAAGTTCTTATTTACAATTCAATATATATATAACAAAAAAGAATATATAAATAAATTATCGATAACAAAAAAGAGAGTGAATAAATAAGTGAATAAATAATAAATAGAAATATATAGATAAAATAAGTCTGGATCGTTTCTTTATTCGTCTAAAAATATATTACATGTCTCAATGGAGCTTCTTAAAACATTCATGACTGTAAAGATATAGGAGAGATTCGGAAGTGCAAATAATTTACTTTATTCAGCACACAACAGTTATACATATATCTTATCCTCTGAAGACCTCCAAAACACCCACGCGCGCTTGTTGTCTACCGACTCTTCCAGATGATTCTTAATGACTGCTAATCGTCTTTTGTCCCAACTAAGGCCTGGACGCCCTCTTACGCTTACACACACATTTACATGTACAGTGTAAATGTATCATCTCCCTAACAGGTCTCCTCACATTTATACTGTACACTTAATCGTATTTACATGCTTTGTCGAATTATTTAACAGAAACTTTAACACTTATTGCTTTATTTACATTCCTCTTAGTTTACATTCATCCATGACCTAAACCTTTCGAATTTCTCTCTACATAATGCCTCCGCAGTATTTTCGTCTGTACTTACTTTAATTATATTTATCTTGTTTTCCTTTAAGCACTTGTGAATGTAGTGGTAATAAACTTCAATGCGTTTGGAATTTTTTGTAAAATTTCCGTATTTTGCTTGTTACGTCGCGTGGGACATCTCCACACCATACCTCGATACCTGGCAGCCAGCGGCCCACCAACAGTCTTCCCGACGCTCAATAAACTCAAGGGCCCATCATAAAACCTTTACTTTTAGCTTCATTGTTTCCGCACATGTTTGCCAGTCAAATTGCTTGTAAGGACGGAAATTACAATTCTAAAGGCATTTCTGGTTTATGTCTGGGTTTCGAAGAAGTCCTTGAGTTTATTAGGCGCTCTTAAAAATCACGGAGAAAGCGGGTAGTTGCCGAACGGGAAAAACGGACACATGTCCACCGAAAACGGCTGTTTTTTCCCCAGGAACAAAGTCACCCCCGATCCACGTTGGTAGGAGACTTGCTCACATCCCTTTTCATTGGCATGGGTAATAACCAATCGGCATCGCGGATCGTTACCCTCACTTCCTTGGCGAAAAGTATGAGTAACGAATCCGCGTTCTTTGTTCAAAGGGCACACCCACACCAAGCTTTCCTCCGGAAACACAGAAGAGCGAGTCAGGCAGTCTATCAACTCAAGTCAACCAGTCTATAACACCTCGAGTCACCGGGCATTCTATCACCTCGAGTCAATCAGTCGATTACAGTCAGTCGACAAAATACATTATCATACGCGACAACGCGAACAGAGTCTCAGGTCGTATTCACTCGTAGTTGTTTTATATCACACATTCATTTTGTATTACACCGAAGTTGTTGGTTCGTTCAAATATATATCAACCTGTTAATCGCAGAGTTATATTTAATTTAACTACCCTTATTATCCCACAAGAAATAAGGGATCGAACGATTCGTGGCGTCGATTAACAAATCGTAACGGGAATTCACGACTCTCGTTGGCGCGCTTCTTTGAGATCGCGTCTCCCCGCGAACGTGCGAAACATTGCTATACTTATCACTCCAGAGTTATCCTCATAAATTTTTACAGGGTTATTGTCTAGATTTACATTGAAGATTTTCATAATTTCTCTGATCGACATTAATTCACTCACCGCTTCCGATAGAGCTACATACTCTGCTGTCACGTAAAATAACACACACAAAAAAAAAAAAAATAGAAAAAATAAAAAAAGAAACTTTATTTTTTCTCAACACAGTTCACAATTTTACTTCCGAGCAATAGTCGCAATATAGTTGCGAGTGTCGCAATATTTTGAATGTTGTTTCTGGTCTTACGTCATAGTAGGTGGATACATAATTTCGTTGGTAAACATTTCTTCAATAGATCAAATATTCCTATTTTGTTAAAAAGATAGATCGCTGTCAATCCTAAGGCAGCGTAACCTGCTATCTGTAGAAATGAAAGTCCCCATGATTTAATTGATTGTGTTCGATGAGAATACGTTGGTTGATTGATTTGATCATACATTTGATTCAAATCATTTCGATATTTTGGAATATGACTGAAGATTTTAGGCGTTCTCTCAATTTTGTTTAACAAGTAGTTTATTTTAATGTCGTTTTCGAAAGGGATCGTTTTAAGTTTATACTCAAACGTTACGTTGACTTTAGATTGTCCTATTTTCATTACACTATCGTTATATTCTAAATGACATTGTCCATCTGGAGATTGAATTATAGAAGGTTTGCCTATCTTGATTTGTTTCTGAGTATTATCGCAAATTACATGTATTTCAATTTCCTCTCTTGGTATGGCTATATATTGATTTTCAGCTGTTAATGGGATAAAAGTTATATCTTCGATTTTATAAATAGCAAATTTGCAAACATCTATTTTTCTCCTAAAATTGATGATTTCTGACGCACAATCGTGAACGGATCTCTTATCGTGTGTGGCTTGCGTTTGTTCGCTCATTGTGATTCCTATTTTTGTATTACAATTTTTATCGAGGTATTCATTATCAACGTTCATGTATGCAAATTGATGCGTTAAGAATATCGGATGTTCGATTACGGGTGCCAAAAATGCATGTCCTATTTTAGTCGGTATGGGGTATACTCGTATATCCCATGCCGAATCTGTTAGCAAAGGTATGGTTATTTTAAAGGAAACTTTACTCTTGACATTGAATACCGTTAATCTTGATACATCTAAAATGAATTGATAATTTCTGTATGTCGGTTCTAATGCTGCGTTATAAACGTGATGTCCTAATGCCTTTTTATAACTCTCGATAAACAGCGCATTATCAATGATTTAAGGGCTAAGAATCCCTGCTTTTCCCATATTTATAGCGCTGAATATTTCATCCAATTGAAAGTGAAGATCATAAATTGCGCTTCCGGCTTGGATTATCAAATCTGTTATTAGTCTTTCTCTGGTGTTATTGACCCTATATTCGTCAAATTTTGTTCTTATTTCGTCGATTAGTTCAATATTGTCGGATTTTATAATTTTGCGTATGAGCGCGGTTTGATTTACAACTATAGTTTTTAACTCATTTTCGTCCTGAAATAATTTATCAATGTTAGTGTTTATTAGGTCCAAGTCATCGGTGTCAAGGGTTCCGAATAGACTTTTCGATATAGATCCAATAATATTCAACAATCCTCTCTTAGTTAGTGCGTAATTGTGTGTTAAAAGTCGCAATTGGTATGTTAAGGTTTCTAATCTTTCTAAACATCGGTTCAGAGATACTATTTCGTTATGAACTCTGCATTTGTTTTCATATATTTTTTTCGATAAACATGACACTCGTTTTCATATGATTAAGTTTTTCGTACACGTCGTTTATATCTGTTCCTATATACATATTAATTACGTCGGAATATAAAAAATGTTTGTTTAACCTTTTCATGAAATATCCAACCGCCCTTTAATGGTAATATATTAATTCCTTCGCCAAGCTTAGCGTAAATTAGTGTTGTAGTTACGATGAACGTCCTGGAAAATAAGTTTTTAACCTGTTACCGTGAATTTTTTTTATGACTTTGTCAATTATTATTTCATAATAAGGTGTTTTGACTCGGTGGATTCGATATGGTCCTAACCATTCGGTATCCATTTTGTTTTTCTTATGATTGTTGTGAATTAGTACAAAGTCCCCATTTTCAAAAATTGATTAAGTTCGCACGATCTTTCCTTTTTGATTTCGAGCGTATCGTTTCTTACTACTTATTAGTGTTTCTCTAGCTAACTCCAAATGTTTGTTCAACTGTTTTTGCCACAGAGAAAACATATCATTATACGTTAGGTTAGTGGTTTTTGCAATCCCGGAAGGTAAATTAGCTTTTCTTCCGAACGTTAATTCAAAAGGGGTGAATCCTGTTCCTTCGTGAACTGCTGTATTATACCCTAAACATATAAAATTGAGTACCTCATCCCATTCTTTATCGTCGTTATCCCGTAGGCTAGTACGAATTAGATCTTTAACTACTGCGTTAGTACGTTCTAATGATCCGTTGGATTGAGGGTGAAAGCTAGTCGTCTTGATATGTTTAATCTTAAAAGCTTCGTCAAATTTCGTTACGAGCTCA